>WNLI01093977.1:0-10701 GCA_025802215.1 Wirenia argentea
TTCCCAGGCGGTCACCCATCCAAGTACTGACCGGGCCCGACGTTGCTTAACTTCGGTGATCGGACGAGAACCGGTGTTTTCAACGTGGTATGGCCGTAGACATGGGAGATGTAAAAATATTGCTATTTATGGTAAATACTAATTTAAATTTTCTACTTTTATTCAAAAGAAAACGAGTGGCGAGTGATATTTTTTGTAACAATCATTTTTACATGTATTTCTAAACCTCTTCCATGCATTTTCCTCTTTTGATTGTACTCATATCGAATGTCACGATAAGGGAAACAACCGAACGCATATGCCAGTGACACAATTTTGCCGATCTCAATTATTTCCCTTTATCGATAAATCATTGACCGCGTCGTGTCGCAGTAGAGTTTCAGTTTTGGAAAACAACGGAGCAGATGGATGTGGCGGGTTTTCGGCGTGACTTGTGCGGCTGCCGTACGATGCAGTCCTCAGATCCACACCCGTGTCCTTGGGCAAGGCAGCTACCGATGATAGACTTATTCAATGCCCGGAGTCGGAGTAGGATATGCATGCTAATTGTGATGTTGGGGAAATTATAAGGACCTGCAGATCGAGGCCTACTGTTACAGAAACACGGAAATTAAACCACCACACCGTGACCAAGATATGCCGCGGTACCGATTTGAACAGAGGCCCCGTGTTGAATATACTAGCACATCAATACTGATTCTAGTAGCCTATTAAAGTTGGTTTAATAGTATACATGTATAATATGTTATACCGTATTGATAGGGCCTTGGTGGAGGGGCTATTATTATTATACCAACAGTATACAGTCATATCCCCAATCCCCACCTATAGATGTATAAACTCCACGTACCTACCTTGCTTTAATATTTGACTATATATATCATTATCATATTATGTTCTGTGCACGAATCTCAATTATCTCATAGGGCCAAAAATGTACATCTAGTCTAATATTTATCAATTAAAATACAAGTAGCATGGAATAAAAAAAATAGTGATAACGTAGGCCGCGCCGAAAGACATTTTATTATAAGATGGTGCAAAAAAAAAGAAAAAATATGCACCAAAAAGTCTACGACACCCAGTGTTCCCAGGCGGTCACCCATCCAAGTACTGACCGGGCCCGACGTTGCTTAACTTCGGTGATCGGACGAGAACCGGTGTTTTCAACGTGGTATGGCCGTAGACATAGGGTATGCGAAAATAAACCTATTTATGCACCTCTATGGATTTCGTTTTTGCACGAAATGTATTATTTATTTCATTTATAGTGTGACTTTTTCACTGATTATAAACATGAAACCCATGTTCTAACAAATTATTGAAAAATTATGTAAATTTTCTTATTTTTATATAAAATTAGGGCACCTGCTAAACATTAACCAATGAAATTGGCGGATTCGAGTGACGTCATTTCTTTTCCTTTGAAGAAGACTGCTTTGGCTGTAAATATGGCGCAAGCCCTTTTTGACGCTTTATCAGGTAATTTTAGGCCTGTATTTGTATATTTACTCGGAGAAAATGTAGTGTGATAGTGTTAGTAATACACGGTGTATAAAATTCGACACAATACAATCGGGAAGGGGCGATTTTTCACCTGACAAAGCTGTTTAGAAGAGCTGCGGGCACCCTTTGAAAGAACAAAATGTCGGAAAGTGAGAATTTTTCTGACCAAAATGCGGACACAAAAGTCCAATTTTCTACACAATATGCGGCTATTTCGACTTGCTAATTGCCTGGTGTTCATTTTTAATGACTTGTGTGATTTTCCTTTGATCGGGAAATGGGTCATTGTCCACCTAGCCACGCCCATAAACCATTGAATTGGGTCAAATGTCTGGACGGAAGAGCGTAAACAATAACACGTGTTGGGTTGTTCGAGGAATCGAGGCGGGTCATGTAACCTGCGTTACTGACTTACTGTCTACCAAAAAATATAGGGCTACAGTAATATAGGGCGCCAGTAGGGCGGAAAGATTTCGCAGAATAGCCTAAATCACTTAAACCGGCTAATGTGATAGATTTGTCAAGTATTGATGCAACACTAGATGCATCCAACTCTTTGTATGGAGATCTGAGGGTTAAGAAGACGGCATTGTTAGCAGGTCTATGATCATGTGTTCTGTCTATGTAACATTTTAATGTGTGAACAGGATCAAGTTTCGGATTGCTATGCGGTTGTAGCAGAACAGTAAAGCCACGGCGATTATAATCGTTTTTGATGCCGAGAAAAGTTAAATTGGCGGATTTGTTATCATTGAACTTGATGTGTGATACAGCGAATACGTTATGGCTACTCGTGTTAGAGATACTGTCAAAGACACGTGATTTGGGCGCTATATCTGAAGGTCTCAAAAATAAACTAAGAGAAAGTAACGTAATACATTTCAATCTAAGGTCATTTATACTTAGATGAGAATTATCAGCCCAAGATACAAATAAATCTGTGAAATTTTTTATGGGCATAATCTTGGATTTGGAAGCAGGAACGGATGTACCAGATTTAATTAGAGCGGTAACAAGTGTTTTGATTTCACGAGTGTCTAATAGAACTTGGATATCGTGAATGTGTGATAACGCTGCACATGCAGACGTAAGAATAGCTCGAGGGTTTTTTGACGTACGTGTTAAGTTGCATAAAAATTCCGCTACGACACTAGAATTACAAGGCGGAAACGTGTAATTGTTTGATACACAGAATGATTGGAATTTACTAATGTAGCTGTTGTACAATACTCTTGTACTATCCGCTAGGTATAGAGGGAATCGTTGAATGGCACATTCGGGCCAGTTGAGAGATTGGAGATGTGTCGTCCAGATATCCTCCAGACTGCTATACGCCATCCCTTGTTGCGCATGGGTTCCGGAATCGGTCCGGTTTGTAGAAATGCCTTCCGCGGCAGAATTATGGGAGACGATATCGCCATGGACTGGAGTTTGTGAAACCAAACTTTGCTCTTCCACATAGGAGCTATGACTGTAGCTACTGCCTGTTGACGTTGGATAACGTTGAGAATTTTGTCCAGAAGACAAAATGGAGGATTTACATAATTGTTTTCCCTTTCCCAATTTTGTTGTGCCAGTGCATCCACCCCCTCTGAGAAAGGTTGGTGGAAGCGCGTATTGAATCGAGGCAGCTGCGTATTCAGAACATCTGCGAAACGGTCTATTGTGTGCGGACCAAACAGTTTTTCCAAGTACATGAACGCTTTTGGATGTATCATCCAGCTGGATTTGTCCTCGATCCGGGATAGGTGGTCTGCAATATCGTTGGCACACCCTTGAATATGCCTGCATTCGATGGAACAGTTGGAGTTGAGAACTTCGTCCCATATGGCTGTTGCTATTTGCGATAGATCCCTCTTTGGACCCCCCTTGTTGTTGACGTAGCATATCGCCGTAATGTTATCAGAGAGAACTTGGATGTGCTTGTATTGTCCGATTTGGTTCCTGAAAGAAACGAGGCACATTAGTATAGCATATAATTCGCGAACGTTTGAATGTTGCGCAGAAATCTCCTGATTCCAACATCCGCTTGCATGCTTGTTCAATGTCACGCCACCCCAGCCTGTAAGGGAAGCATCAGTCGTTATCTGAATATCTACAGATCGTTTGCACACTTGCTTAACATTCCAATTATCCACTGAATTATACCACCAAAGTAATTCATCAATGCAGTCTTGATTTAGGATTAGCCTATTTTCCCAGCTTGCCTTTTTGGCAATTAACCTGTACACAGATCTAAGAAAAAGTTTGCCTGGCTCGACAGCCCATGACATAGAAATACATTTACCAGCAATACCTGCCAGGGTTCTAGCCCTGATGTCTATTTTATTGAGGGCATTTTTAATGTCGTGTTTGAGACTAGCGACGCGTTTGGATTGCACTTTTATTTTGGGCATCACTGAGTCAGTAAAAATCACATAGCCTAAGTAGTCTATTTGTTTTTGTGGATCTAATACACATTTTTCGTAGTTAAGCTTAAAGCCCAAGTCTGCCAAAGTATCTAGAAAAAGTTCCTTGTGGGAGGCAAAAATGTTTGATTGGGCACTGAGGAAGAAATCATCAACAAATGCCATTATATGAATGTCATGTGATCTAAGGTATGTTATTACAGGTTTTAAGATTTTGTAGAAGTAATATGGGCTAAGCGAATACCCGAAAGGTAAAACACACCATGTGTAGTATACACCGTTCCATTTGAAGCCTAAATATTTTCTATCTTCTGGTCTTACAGCTATGTGAAAAAATCCATTTTTTATATCTGCTGTAATCATGCTGTCTCCCGATTCAACAAAGTCTGTAACAGTACGTATGTCCTCATTTTTGAATTTTGTTTTTATTGTCACACTATTTATCAACCGTAGATCCGTGATTAACCTAAAACCTTTATTTTTCTTAGGGACACAGTGTATAGGTGATATATACAGCGGTTTCCTGTCAACTCGAACAATACATTTTTGTTTTAACAATAAATTTACTTCATCCGTCACAAAACGATATTCTTGTATATTCATTCTACGGTTATTTACCTCAAATTCCTGTGGTGGATATTCAAACTGTAGTGGCACCCCATTTTCTACCCAGTCTAGTATAGTGCCATCAGCACCAATGTTTCTCCAATTGTCAATATTATGAGATAATGATGCCGCTGTAAACACCATGATTAGACAGAGATTGATCAGTTTAATATTGGTCATTGTTGTGGTAACCGTAACCTCCTCGACGCGAACCAAAGTTAGTATGGTTAGGAGGCCTTAGAAAAGGACGAGACTGTTGGTAAGATGGAAATTGTTGATAATCTCCACGTCCGTAATTGTTTCCGTAATTATTTCCGAAATTGTTTCGTTGGCGGTAACTGTTGGATTGATATCGCGGCTGATTCTGAGATTGAGCACGCGGTGTTTGTGTGGCGTTGGTTAGTGTGATCGCTGTCTCCAGTGTGGACACTGTCTCTGGGTCGAAATGCGAATTGTTTCGTTGTAATAATCGAAATGTTTTTGCTACGTCGCCATTGAACTGATTGTTGACGATGAGAGCAGTATATTCCGACTGGAGAAATTTTATGTGAGCGTTGGCAACTGTAAACAGAGATCCTATGTCTCTTTCAGTCAGAGGAGTACCCACTTGTAGATTTGCAATGTATTTCAAGTTTGTTTCAACGTACCTGGCACTTTTAGCCAACAGGTTGAACTGGGATTGGTCGTCACGCTTCACACCTTGACGTGACTCGTTCAGTTGTAGATCCGTAGGTAACTTTATGGCTTGGAGTGAGTCCCTTACTGCGGCAAACTCGGTCTGAGGGTCGGGTACCAGAACTGGAGCCGCTTCAGCGCCCTGTGCTTGTTGAGTTTCGTTTTCGTTATCGATTTCAATGTTACTTCCGGTTTGCTGTTGAACGGTTTGTCTCTGTTCTACTAGTGAAAGACGCGTTAAAATTTCATCTAGTTTATTTCCCACTGTTGCTAAGTCACTCATTTCGTTGTTGGCACATTTACAACACGAACACAACTTTATAAACTTCTAATTTTAACACTTTTAAAAACTCGAAAACACCGTGCGTAAACAAAAACGTGCGCCGGTTCCAAATACCGGGATCAAGAATGACAACTCTTGGTAAGATAAATCTTACCAAGAAAATAGTATAATTGTTATGTCCCTTGACTTCAATTTACGCCAACATAATTAAAATGCCGTGCCATACAGTCATAGCACATTACACATTTGGGGATATCTTTTACGAGACTTGCACGCTTCTTCAAAAATATTCATCCTCACAAAAGGTTAGACGACAATAAGCTCATTATTAAGCTGAAATTTCAGACACCCAAAGTATGAAACTATTTATTTGACATAATTCAGTGATGTTAATGTTTACGATGACTGTACACTAAACTGTAATAAGAATGCAATGTGAACTTCACAATTACCGTAGTCTTAGCTCAAGCTTTGACTCCGTCCATAATTTCACCTTCAACGTCAACCATTTTTTATGGCCATTTGGTTAGTAAAACTCCTGCAGAAAAGGATTTTAGGAGTTCCATATCGAGTCTATTGGAGACATACTTGTATCACCATTCAAGCGAATGTTCGCAGGGTACAACAGAATGATTTTACTTCCTTTCCAAGCGTATCAGTAAGTTTTCTATCTTCATAAAGTTTACCTAGTTGGTATATTTGTGCGTTACATCTTGAGCTCATACAGTATGTATCGAGATATGCAGATAAATGAATACGAGTAACAACATTGTCTCGCCATACAGGCAATACATGGTTAAGAAATATAGGAACAACGTTATCGAAAGAGTAAAACAGTTCAACGTTATCTTGGTGGACGGACGCGATCACATGACCCAACATAGAATAAGGTTCATTGCAAAAATGGTATTCCAGGTATTTCACGATTACTTAGGCTACAATAGATCCTAATATACTAAAGTTCGGAAATAGCTCCCTAACGTCGCTAGGTAGTCATTAGAGTACTTGTAAGTAAACAACTTAATGCGTCAATGTAGTCAATAGTACTTCAATAAAGGGTTACAACCCCCTACAATGTTCAGATAATACCCTACAATTGAGACCACTAAACTTGACAATTGCCACGACTATACTCGTGAATTGCCACAAGTATACTTGACGATGTTGACAATTCTTGTCCTTACGATAAGCGACAATGTCCAACACTATAACTGTCGATCCCTTTAACACTCCAACAATGTTTGACAAGTACCTTTGTGGGATTTCAGGTGTATTTGTCAAGAGGTATGTAACGACATTAACGTGCTTTATTTGCCAAACCGAATCTTACGATATTCGACACAAAAATTGGCAACCGCTTGAGCTTTCTAAACTTTATACACTGCTTGATATTATCATAAATCCATAATGCACGCATTTTGGCAAACAAAAACCGCAAAATTGCCCGTAGTTTGACACTTACGTTGAAATTACTATACACGGACATACTTACAGATATAGAATAAACCTTGGCAAGATTTGCGACATACTGTCTGTCGAGCAGACTATTATTGTCACTATATTTGATAGTTGATATGTCTATGTCTATATTTTAATCGGTAAAAGCTTTCTAAGCCATCACACCGATGCCTCATAATACGAGGGATCATGATATAATACTAATTTACTATAAACGATTATTTAATTTATCACATGATTAAATTATGCTATAATCTCTTTGATACAAATCATACAACTGAAGGCATGGTACCATACCAAATTAAATATACATTATTGTAGCACCTACAATGTGTATAATTTACTACCATACCACACATAATATCTCAATGTAACAATTTTGAAAATGTAACAATCTTTGTACCGTAAAATATACCACGTTGCCGATTGGAGGTTCTTATTGCAGCCTCCTTGGCATACATTAATAGACTCCGAATGAAGACAATAAACCCCAATGAACATGCACTTCATGTGACCAGATATCTGCTTACGTACAGCTTACACATAACCACCAATGAACCTGCACTTCTGACATGTGACCAGATATCTGCTTACGTACATACAGCTTACATATAAACACCAAACCTGCACTTCATGTGACCAGATACACGCTTACGTACAGCTTACACATACACATCAAAGAACATGCACGTCACGCGACCAGATATCTGCTTACATACAGATTACACACATAAACACCAATGAACATGCACTTCATGTGACCAGATATCTGCTTACATACAGCTTACACATACACATCAATGAACATGCACTTCATCAGTTTATGTGACCAGATATCTGCTTACGTACAGCTTACACATAAACACCATATATGCACTTCATGTGACCAGATATCTGCTTACGTACAGCTTACACATTTACAAAAATGAACATGTACTTCTTGTGACCACATATCTGCTTAAATATAGCATACACACATAAACCCCAATGAACATGCACTTCATGTGACCAGATATCTGCACATAAACATCATATCAATGAACATGCACTTCATCAGTTTATGTGACCAGCTATCTGCTTACTTACAGCTTACACCCCTTGACAGATCCAATCATATAAGCCTGGTAAATGCGCGCCTGCACTTCACTCTCGATGGACACACTCGCTGCAATCCAGTGCCCCAAGGAGCAAAACCATACATACATCCATAAAAATTGAGAAGCTACAAATAATAATTGATTTCGAACGTACCTTCCATGAATTCTTTGTATTTCAAGATAATATTCCCAAGACTGCCGGTTCTGTGAAATCCAAAATTGGCCATTCTAACAACAACGTGCGACTACTGTATTACAAGTTAACAACATTCTAGTTTAAATTGCGAATTATTCCGTCTTTGCATTTGTTTATCCTTAGTAAACATTGCAACCTGTTTAGCCAATTAGACAAATAGAATAGCGGTATTTGTGTCAGTCTAAGTTATATCCCTTTGAAAGGTAAATCCTTATGTAAACTTAATTAAAGAAAATTAGTTTACTGCAATGTAAGTTTATTTATAACACAACAAAATATATGCACTCGACCTTATCATAATGTATATATTATGATTTAGGATATAAAATTATTTGATATTTTATTTATGATTGTAGGCTATTCTATAAACACATTAAAATTATGAACTATCGTCTAATATGCATATGAGGCATGTTTTAATATGATACATAAGATATACTACTTATATATGATACATAATACCCAGGCTATCAGCTAGAAAAGTAGGTCTAAATTAATTTCATATTTACCTATAATAAAGTTGCCTAGCCTATCCTAAATATTCAATATAAGAAAGATATTAAAATGAAAATTTCAAGTGCTCTCTCCATTCACTTTTAAATATGATTAAATTGCTGTCATTATAATATCCCATTAAATTAGTTTATAACTCAACATTGATATCTATATAATGATAAACCATATTATAATACTAGCCTATAATGTATGGTACTGAATACAGAAAACGAATGAAGGTAAAGATAATTTATGTTCAATAGGCTAATAGGCTACTTATGAATCTCGGATAGCATTTTGAATAATTTTTAGGATAGCCTAATTAATTTAACGGTCAATTCTTTTTAATTTTGTCATGAAGGCCAATGCTCTACATATAAATCTAAATCATAAGTTACAATGACCGTTATAACACATTAAAATACAGTAGTAAGAGAACCGTTATTAAACATTAATTAATAAATTATACATTCATAACACAAAATCTTGGAATATGAATGTATGGTAATGTATGGTAATAAGGATTAGTATCGAATAAACCCATGGCATAAATCCGATATAATCACAGATCCTATACAATGTAGAAAGGCTGTGAAAGCATGGGTCCTTGACCTTATAACAATATTTGATAGTTGATACACGCTGTTATTGCCGCTATATTTTGTTATGAATCAATATCCTTGAAAGGGCTTAATCTGTACCAGATATGTGTAAAACTTATAATATAATAGAACCATAGTAAATATCTACAAAACAATCTAGTCAAATTACGACAAAACAGGATCAGAAAAATATACACAAATTTTAAGCAAAAGTTAAGAGCATAGATTTTAATTAAATCTACAAAACTGCACATCACAAAAAATAAAGCATATGCTTTTTACCAAAGTCATTACTACTCAACCACATTAATGTTAATCTACTACCCTCTACAGTTTTTGTAACGTTTATAATATTTTCGACACTATCTGATTGTATGTACCATACTACACGACAACTACCACTACTATAACTACTCCACAGTCCACAACTGACCGAATTAATTACAGATTTCTTTACCTACATCGAAACTCGCACTTCAAATGACCACTAATCTTCTCTACCCATCTCAAATTACCTCCCCTAAATTACATCCCCTGCATTTAAACTGACCAATAATTGGCCATTAAACACCTCTCAAACATAATAGGTATTCTTTCCATACAAAAACACATACATAGAAAAAACATTTTCACAACAGATTTAGTATTTGGATCTTTGCACAGATTTCAGTACACTGCCTAACGTCACCCCTCGGGCCATGTTTTGAAGGGTCAGTTTTAACCTTTTTGTACAAATCCTTAATGAGATTTCAGCCTACTATATTTGGATACATGAAACCGTTTGCACTTCTGACGTAAAAATGTAGGTGGGTAGGTCCGCTAGGTCTATGCAGCCAAATTTAACTGGGCGACAGGCATCCCCGGCCCAGTCATGGAGCTGCCATTTATGATACGTCGCTGTAAAAGTGTAGGTTGTTTGCTCCCGTTGTCAATTGCAAAGACTAAAATAGAGTGGACGGCTGTCTCAAACTGCCACAACCGATGACTCCATGTTGTTCTTCTTCTTGAACTTCCGTGTTTATTATCCACCTATATGACTTAACCCAAAAATTAATCTGGCCCGGAAAAAACAATATAATTTTATCGGTATGGTCATTCTCCAGGTCACTTTATGTTTATTCGACTGTCAAGTTGTCAATATCAAGCGACGATTGGTCAATTTTCATTTCACGTTTCGTTCTGTCGTCCGCTTTTTCCCGGAAGTAACGAACGTCTGTTTCGATCTGTCAAAGCTGAGGACATCGGTTCGTTTGACAATAACTAATTAGAGACAGCCGTCCACTCTATTTTAGTCTTTGTCAATTGTCATCCTTTTACTGATGAATGGAAGCCGGAGGAGTGAGGTGGAGACAAGAGTAGTTTCAAACAGCGTACT
>WNLI01094088.1:0-10699 GCA_025802215.1 Wirenia argentea
TGAATATACATGATATGGAAAATATAGATATGTAGACATCTATACATAGATATGGAATAATTAGTCTCCATCATGTTTATCAATTTTATCCCTATAATATTATGTAGATTTTTTTGTGTAAGTAGATAGTAGTGAAACTATGTTTATTTCCTTAAAAAGGAAAAACGTCTACTATATATATATTTTGATTTTTTAGATCACAACTTTTAATAGATCACTTATTTATATTTTAAAATATTTCTACTCTAGCTGTGCTATGTAGTACGTATCAATAGTCAATACTGATGGATTTATTTATACTATAACTGATTAACTGTAATGACTAGTAAGTAATAATAATTATAACATGACTTCTAGAATAGTCTCCTAGTTATACTTAAATGATAGTTAAGTTATGCTAGTCATAAGAAGTAGACATAAGATACTATTATAACTGATTTACACGATAGAATTGGACCCGAACTGATACATTTCACACCGATAGGGACTACGGGAGGCTATGGATAATTAAGTGATATGTTAGTGATGAGACATAAGATAGTATAACCGATTTACACGATGGAATTGGAGCCGAATCCGATGCATTTGTCGCCGATAGGGAGGCTATGTCAGAAGGTGATCAATGTGTGTAACTCTCGCGCCATGAAGTATAATTTACAACCTGTAAGTGTAAACATACAGTACCATACGCTAAAGTTTTATAGTTGATCCACTAATTTTTGCAAGTGAATATTAAAATTTCACCTCATCTCAATTCAGTTGTCTACCGTTCACAGATTTACTCTCGCAACTTAAGTGGATCCAAAAACTTCGCCTCACCTCAGTTCAAAATTTTGTTTAGTGTTGACAAATCTACTCTCGAAAATGGGACCAAACAATTATTATCACCTCACTTCTTTTTTTTCTCGCGTATGCCGTAGTCAGATTTTGATGTTGAGGTTGTGTAGCCAGGTCAGGGTGACTGGGTCGAGTATTCGATCCAATGTCACCACATGGCGGGGGTGGCCCTAAAGGGCCGTTTTCTACACATTTTCAACTGAGAAAATTCAACAATGAAAATTCATCGAGAAAATTCTATACTCGGCAGGGTTATGCATTCGTTTTGCTACGACATTACTGGTAGTTACTCACAGTGGGCGCGGACCGTAGATCATAACCGGAGGACGCTGCATTTTTGCCCACCGAAAGAGTAACGGTTATCCAAATATTGTCAAGAAGTCGTGTTTTATCAGTAAGTGGAATGGACGTCCGAGGCCGATGTCATCACAATAGTCCCATAGGAGAGCTCCAGTGAGGTAAGCTCAAGTACACAGTCAGACGGCTCATACCCCAGATACCACAAATGGATGGGAAAGCGGAGAAGAGCACTGGGTGTGTGCAGCAATATTTGTATTCCCTATGACCTGAAGCCAGCAGAGTCGCTACAAAAGCTACCCAGTCGATGTGAAGTTGTGATGTTCAATTTACCAACTGAACTTGTTGAGGCAATTAGTTCCTTGCCAAATGAGATTTAAACACGTGGGGAAAACGCCAGATGAGAACCGAGCGAAACAATGACCACTGAATCACAAGAAGAGTGCTCTATACTGTATACTACTTTACCCCATCTTTTCCCATGAATTTGACCATGTGACCAAACATTGTCTCTCCGCCGAATGTATATTCCTCGCCGAAGCGGCGTCTGGAGATACAGTCGATTTCGGTATGTTGCTATCTGATATCCACCCCCATATGGAACAATAACTAATAGTATTTATAGTTGGCATTTGGCAATTCGGCATACATATTTAAATACTGTACTTACACTCTGTGATGAAGAAGTTGGTCATGGTGATGATGACAGTGTGTCCCGAGAACATGTAGTCACCACACGACCGCACACCCTGCAGACTCATGCCAAATCCACGCCATATCACAATAGTTCGTTCAAGCTTGGACCAGATGTCTCCGCCAGTCTGAAACCACAGTTCATAGAGAGCATACATACTTCATAGACATAGAGAACAGTCATGATTCAAGGAGAACATGTAGTCACATACCGTACACCCTGTAAACTCATGCCAAACCCACGCCATATCACAATAGTTCGCTCAAGCTTGGACCAGATGTCTCCCCAGTCTGAAACCACAGTTCATATAGAGAAGCTGAGAACATACATCAAAGGCATAGAGAACGTTTGGGAGCGGGTATATACACAGCAGTAACAAAACCAGAACGTTGATGGTTAAAGGATAACATGTGTTTATCAAACAACCGGTCACCGCACACCCTGTAGGCTCATGACAAAACCCACGCCATATCACAATAGTTCGTTCAAGCTTGGACCAGATGTCTCCACCAGTCTAAAACTACAGTTCATATAGAGAACATACGTACTTCATAGACATAGAGAACAGTCATGATTCAAGGAGAACAGGTTTTCACATACCGTACACCCTGTAAACTCGTGTCAAACCCACGCCATATCACAATAGTTCGTTCAAGCTTCGACCAGATGTCTCCGCCAGTCTGAAACCACAGTTCATATAGAGAAGCTGAGAACATACCTCAAAGTCAGAGCGAATGTTTGGGAGCGGGTATATACACAGCAGTAACAAAATCAGAACGTTGATGGTTAAAGGATAACATGTGTTTATCAAACAACCGGTCACCGCACATCCTGTCGGCTTATGACAAAACCATGCCATATCACAATATTTCATTCAAACATCGACCAGATGTCTCCGCCAGTCTGAAACAACAGTTCCTATAAAGAAGGCATATCGTCGGCATCGCTGCAAAACCACATACTGCAAAAACCACGTACCTGTCCTAACGGTACCTTTTTTATCGCACCATTACATTATTTGGGTGCTCCCACATGTTGTGTTAAAAGCACGTACCTCAAATCCGATCAAAAAGTGCAGAAAAAGACGTTTAAAAGGTGTCACCTGACCAAATTTACCAACAAATTTTTTGTCATAATGGTTACTGTAAAACAAACAACGGAGCTATTATATAAGATATGTGGTTTTTATAATGTTAATTTGTAAAATCAACAAAAATCGACAGAATAAAAATTGTAAAAATCTCGCATAGTTACGTGCTTTTTGCATGATCACGTGATCAGACACGTTTCATTGATTTTTAAAGTGCCAGTCCGTAAATCGATGGGCTATATTATATACAGTGCGATATTTTGACCTAATATACTTACCATCAATCATTTACATGGCCCGATATACCTGTGATGACCAAAAACATTTTATAAGCACTAAATAAATAAATTATAAAATTAACTTGTCGATTTTTCTTATTATTTTACCAATCGATATCACGTTACGCGCGTATTTCACTGTAGTAAAAGACGCAGCGTCTAAACGGCCAAGAAAATTACGCACTGACTAGCTCTGCTCCAGTATGCAAGTGTATTGGACTATATGCAAAACTACGGTATATATTTATTATGGCGTGACATGGTGTTGGTTGTAATTAATTGACTTAATTAGTCTTCATGGTAACAATAATACATTTGTGATATGACACTTTAAGTAGACTTACAGTGGTAGAGTGCTTGCCTTGTGATCTCTGGGTCCCAGGTTCATGTTTGGGCTGTAGCAAAACTTGGTGTGGCATTTTTTCTATGTTATTGGAATTTCCTTGGTCAAGAAACTTATCCCTTCTAGCCAACATTTCAGTGGCTAAATTGAACTTTTGAGGACTGTATAGTTTTAGTAGGAATACTGCTGGCTTCTTGTCGAGCTGTCTGCGACGGACTATGAGTCATGGACTCATGGAAGATGGATGGAAAATATAATGTATGTCGGTTGATTTTGTCTGGGTGGTCCCTTTTCCCGGTGGTGTGTAGGTTGCGATTGCCAGTTACAGCCCCCATTTGTGGCCTGTGGAATCTGTTGTAAAAAACTAACTATATTACTTGGTGGAAAAGGTAATTATGGGAAAAATGTGTCATTTTTCATACAATGGTCTGTGGTCTTGAACCCACTACACTCGACTACAAATCCATGCCCTACAGTCTACTGAGTACTGATTCGGTTCCCTCTCTGGCCTCTGGGCTGTTTTCGTGACAAGTTATACACAAAATTTGTATTTGGGACTAAAATTTCATTTAAAATGTGTATTAACATTTTGACAGGTAATCCTGGCTCTAGGTGACTGCATCTTTGTACAATGCCACTGCTGTATTGGTGGCACCAGTATTGGCGAAGATATCATAAATTGTTTAGAATGTCTGTTTTCTCATATAACATTATGACATTCAGAATTTCAGACATTATAAATATACCACAACAGGTAATCCTGGCCCTAGGTGACTACATCTCTGTACAATGCCACTGCTGTATCGGTGGAACCAGTATTGGTGAAGACATACGAAAGCTGGACTTTGGTCAACACGTCGTCTCCGGTACACCAGGCAGAGTTTTTGGTGAGTTATATAAAATTATATAATTATGTAACACAAATTTTGTAGTTGAAACCTGTTTCGCTTACACCTAATAATAATACAGTGCGTGTGTTGTTAATTTTTATCAATGCAATTCTCTGAATGTCTACGGTACTCACATGCAGTGAGGGGTAGATTCTATAATCTATAATGATAAGGTTCTTAGGATGTCGACACTGCCACTAATAAACACACACCATGATGACTGTTAAAGTCTAGTTAAAGGCGTATTTGAGTTATTTCCAGGCAGGACTCTTACCCCATCATGCTGGTTCAGCTTGAGATATAAAGTAAGTTACTCAGATTACTATGTCATTAGTATTGGTAAGGAACTTGCTCTTACTTGCCTCAACTGTTAAGTCGTCAGACAGATATAAAAAACCAATACAGTATGTTTACTTTTTATTTATTTCTAAAAAATGTGATGTTTGCAGACATGATCAAAAGGCGAAACCTTCGCACACGCAACATCAAGATGTTGATTCTTGACGAGGCCGATGAAATGTTGAACAAAGGTATGTGTCATTTTGTGTATTTTATTAGATAAAACTTATTTAGTTTGACTGACTACGATCACTCAATGAGTGAGACATATAACTGCATACACAATAGATTGAAGATTCGCAGTATCTAGGCCATGGAACATTCGAGCTATGAATAGGTACATCGGCCGAAAGTGAGTTGGTGAAGAAACCGGAGTACCCAAACAAAACCACTGGACCTAGGCATGCTTTCCGTCTTCCATGACCCGAAGACAGAGGGAAGAAGCCAGCAGAATTCCTACTAAGGCTACCCAGTCTCTAGATGCTCAGTTTAGCCACTAATCTAGTGAAGGCAAGCAGGGCTGGGGTTCCTTGCCCAATAGGGATAATTTTGAACAGGAAGTACTAACATAGATATAAGAAAATTAGATGATATTGTTTTACAATAAATTTTCTTTGAATATTAATACAAATATTATTGTCGAAATGCAGTGCTTAACGATTTTATATTGTTTTTAGACAAAATGTGTTATAGTATGTTGCCATGGCTTCCATATTGACCTTCCTTTTCATGAAAAATCTTTTGTAAAAACGCTATCATCTAATTTCCTTACATCTATATTAGTACTTCCTGTTCAGCTCTGTTGGTCAAAATTATCCCTATTGATTTCTAAGGTGTGTCTCGGGGTATCGTTAAATGACTGATGTAATCAATTGATGCCATATGCTCCATGTATCTTGTTTTACATAGGGACATAACATACAATGCATGTAATAATCTGTTTCAGAAATTAATACGCTGACCAAGTCCACCTCCACACACCAGTAGATTGATCAGTACGTTCCTACACAATCATACATACGTGCCGCATGAAGAGATGGAGCTTGAACACAAACCTGACCAGGATATCGATGTACAAACTGCGCCCGTGATACATACACACACGCGAATATGTGATACTCTGGAAAACGCCAACATAAAACAAGAAGCTGAATTACAAAGTAATGGTGACACTGTGGAGTATAATGAATATGTGAAAAGCAGTGGTACTGATACGCATATGATTGATATAAAAACAGAAGTAATTGGTAGCGATTCCTATCACTCTGGAAACATGAACATTATGCACGGACCGGTACACAGTGATGGCGACATTGGGGATCAGATTGCACCCACCAATATGACTGCTATTAAACCAGAGCCAGGGGATGAAACAAATGTTAGCAATGGATTTGTTATTGAAATTGATACATGTAAAGATGAATACTATGAAAAGTATGGATGTCCTACTAACTACAGTAATGTAACTTTACAAAACTCAGAAATATGTAGTGATCACACGTCATATGACAGCGGCACACAACCGTGTATTGTAAGTGAGATACACACTACGTATCCGCATATCACACCACAGCCGTCTGTTCAGGTACATGACATTGGACCAAACCATGTAATAAGTGGACCCCCGGAAACGACTGCCAGCAAATTACCGAGACACGGCAAGAGTAGCAAAGATAACGAAACACATGATGTATGCCTGGTGTGTGGAGTTGCTTTTTCAAGTAAGTGTGCATTGAACATGCATACGTTGACGCACACAGAAGTGAAGCCATACAAATGTTCAGTGTGTGGAGTCGGATTCAAGCAGAAAGGTAACCGGAAGAAACATACACGAATACACACAGGAGAGAAGCCTCATAAATGCCCTGTATGCAAAGTTGGGTTCACACATAAAGCCCATTTGACACGACACATGCGAATACATACAGGAGAAAAACCATACAAATGTTCAGTTTGTGGAGCAGGTTTCGCACAGAAAGGTGACGTGAAGAAACACATGAGAATACACACAGGTGAGAGGCCTCATAAATGTTTGGTATGTGAAGTTAGCTTCAGCCAGAAGAGCGGTTTGACGTATCACATGCGAACACATACAGGAGAAAAGCCTCATAAATGTTCTGTATGTGAAGTTAGCTTCACACGGAAAGGCACTTTGACAGATCACATGCGAACACATACAGGAGAGAAACCATTCAAATGCACAATTTGTGGAGTAGATTTCTCGCAAAGATACTTGTTGATGTCTCACACACGAATACATACAGGAGAGAAACCGTACACATGTCAAGTTTGTGGAGATGGTTTCAGGCAGAAAAGTGACTTGACGAAGCACGCAAGAATACACATCAGATAGTAGCCCATACATTTTCTGTATGTGACGTAACGTCACACTTACGGGAGAGAAGTCATACAAATCTGTTGATTGTTGGGTTTGTGTCAGGCGCCATATGCATACACGCCAACGAACACATACCGCCGATAAACCTCACACATGTTCAGTGGGAAGAGTTGGCTTTGCATGGAAACGTGGCCTGAACTTGAGGTCATGAAGACACACTCGATCGTACACACCAGTGAGAAGACTCGTAACGTGTCTGTATACGAAGCAGTCGAAGCTAGATTCACCCAGCCAGATGATTAGGGACCTCTCCCCTACCTAATATGTATAGACATACACAATTTATGTACATATTTTTTTTATGTAGTATTTGTAGATCTATAAGATCTTGTAAAAAAAATCATTAATACATAGAGTGAAGAAACCATGCAATGTTAATTTTTGATTTGCACAACCAACCGTTTTAAAACACCATACACCAACACATATTTGTTTCTGTATACGGCTAAAACTATTGCAATGACATACAACACCAGTAATTAATTGTGCATATTTTGTTTAAAATCTCGTGGCATGTAAGTCATGCTCTAATATTATGTATATGCAAAATATCTAGATACTAGGTTTATAGATTCTGCAATTGGTTTTCTAGACGTCTGTTACCACTGATCCCGGCACCTATAAGTGATATAATGGAATACTTACTGTTTTGTACTGTATTTACGTCATGAGTTACTCGTATCCGTATTAGTATCATGTCATTTTAATTATTATTATTATACTCTGCATTTCTGTTTAGATATCATATATCAATATTCCGCATCCGTATGACTATTGCGAACTACTGTACATGCTGTATGTATTATCGTATAATATATTGTTTAACTAGACACGTTGTATTAACCACATCGTGTTTTATTGTACATGGGATGTAGATCCCAAGCGAAATAACCCAAATCCTTGTCTCGGATTGGTCGTGTATAGATTGTCCTTATATTGGTCGTAGAGGCCTACTGGTGTATTTTGTACATTGTGCGTGTATTATAATTCATGAATAAATTACAGTACCATATTATAAGATATCGGGAAGTTTTTGTTGTTATAAATTGCCATACAATTACCATGTATGTTTTAACTTGTACACATTTCATATCGTATATGATTGCACATTCCATATAACGCACATGAAGAATGTACACATCACCCGCATCCAACAATACCATTGGCACACATCACATCACAAACGCAACCAGCCTCATACACATTCCATTGTGCAGATTCTCAACAATGTCATAGTCGAGCACGTTCCCACCGTTGTGTGTATACTGACTCCACATAAGTTAAGATATCACACAGTGAAGCATACCGGGGAGAAGCCCCACATATGCCCAGTGTGTGGAGTTGGTATCGGCCTGAAGAATTCCCAAAAGATGCACTCAAGGATACACACTGGAGTGAATGCTCATAAATATTGTATACGTGGCAGTCGCTTCACATGTAAACGTAGTTTGGCAGTTCACATCCGACAGCATACAAGAGAGAAACCATACATTTGTTCAATTTGTGGAGTTGGTTTTGCACGTCCATGTAGTTTAACAAGACATATAATAGCACATTCAAGGGGTATCTCAAGTGACTATACGTTGACTCTTTATGAGACTCGGTGATGCTGGTGTTTGCCTTGGTTTTCTTATATTAATTGTCATCGTTTAGTAATTTGTTCTTACCACATCTACGCGGTTATGTAATGGTGTATTTGGTGTAATTATGTACGTATACCTAGTGGAGATTTTACATAGACCAGTGCACGCGGTATTATTGTTTCAATGTGATGTGTACATGTGTAGTTCCCAATGTTTTTTGTATATACAGTATACCAACTTGTAATGTGCGACTAATGCGCCTATTATAATATAACTGTTGCACTAGGTTTTTTATAGTATGTAAGCATACAGCATTAAACATGCATACGATATACGTATGAACACTAGTGTGAACATCGTATATTCTGAACTCCATATCGTTCACACGCATACAAATCCATATTCGTCGGTCACATATTACCATTTCGCGGATACAATAATTCCATCATCAGTTGTGTATAGGAAATAATCACTTTCACGACACCCACCTCCAGCAATAATATCAACTCGTTCACACCCTCCGGTCCACCTCGCGGACAACACCATACCACGCATCCACATCACGCAAACCACCTCCCCATCATATCATATTCACCACCCTTTCATCTCCCCGGCACATCTGGCCATAAACAACCCGCACTCTCCATCTGCGCCAGTGCAGCCTGCCACATTCACCCACAAGCCACGCCGCCTATTGTACTCCACTACACACCACATCCCGCCCATGTACCTCGGCATAATATCCTTCGACCGGTGCTCCACCCATCCACAACCTTCATAGACTCACGTCCCCATCGCATCCAGTCGCACATGGCCCTCACTCGTTACGCATGCGCAATCCCCACGTACCACTTCGCCCACAACATATTATTTTACATGGCGTGTCGTGCAATCCATCTATCCACACGACCTCCCGCACCACATCCCACCACGCGTCCCATATACCACTCCAGCGCAGCGTGTCACACATCCACAGCCCTCATCCACCACCCGACCTCATGCCATCACACGTACACTTACTATCCCGACATATGATCACATATCGCCTTCAAACTCCACCGCAGCCCTCCACGCATCCGCGCCCTCACATGCTCATACAATTTCTCAACCAATGCCCGTCGCGTATTATCCATTCTCAGTCTCTCACCACACAGTCATAATACACATCACAATCATAATCGCCGCTATCAGTCAGGTCGTAAGCTAACCACACTCAATATACGTATAGTTACGTCCCTTTTGAAAAGGGAAGTAGTAATTTTAGTTACCTCCTTTTTTACTTTTTTCCGAATGAATTTTAATTTGAATTTATTTGACAACAATTCCAGTCAGTAGGCCTAGCTATCAGGTAATGTACAGTTCAGTAGATCTCAGTTACAGTACATAATATAATGTCACTCGGGCTATATTAGACAATATAATCGCGATAATACTCGAAACGACGAAGAGTCCTACCCATCAGAATCAGACAATCGTCAGGCAATGTTCTCGTGGTTTAATGTAAAACGTATTTTAAAATAAATAGTACAGCCTTTCACGGTGTTTGTTCACGCCGATTACATAATATCATATACCATTCGCGTGAACGTTACCTTGCAGTATTATGTCGCGATTTATGTGGTTCACTACTTCTGGACCACCCTGTATCTGCGTAAATTGTACATAATAATTATACGTCAATGATTGTTGACGTCGTCAATCTACCTATCAGATCAGTTGCTAAGAATCAACCGACTACCGTGCTATAAAAACATAAAATAGTTTGAAAAGATAAAATAGTGTTCCCCTATAACTCAGACAGTATTGTAAGTTGTTTATGGTGTAACGTATATATAGTGTAGTGTAGTGTAGTGTAGTGTAGTGTAGTGTAGTGTAGTGTGGTGTGGTGTAGTGTAGTGTAGTGTAGTGTAGTGTAGTGTAGTGTAGTGTAGGGTAGTGTAGTGTAGTGTA
>WNLI01094199.1:0-10698 GCA_025802215.1 Wirenia argentea
GTAGATTATCTCTTATACCACGATGGTAGTATACTGTAAGACTACTAGAACAATTACGCATTTACTAGTAGATACCATCAACAAAATGGATTTTTATACATTCACCCTCCTTTAAGGTGTATTTAATTTTACACGAAGATACAGTTACCGATATTGAGCTTGAGCCTGTAAGGCCGCGGTTCATCTTTTGTGAAACAGTTTGAACGAGTATCGACTATTGACCAATGGATTTGATGGTAATTTAGATTTTATGGCTGTATCACCAAAATAAGCATAAAATCACCTAATTTCCAGTGTCAATCCTTTTACTGCCAATTTCGGCTGGACGAACAAATGATTATTTTATTAATTAATGTGAAAGGGTGAAAAGCGTTCAAATTGCACAAATGGACAGGCTATTGTCACATCTGCAGGTATTTTAGTGGAATAGATGTATGTATACACAAATTTTACACAAGTTTTGGTCACGGTTGTAATTATAATATTTCCAACTCCTATTTATTGTCTTAAATGTGTGCTTTTAGTAACAAAATGAACCAAACCACACTGGCAAATTGGCAAAGTTCAGTTGGCGATGGAAAGTGGCGATTAACGCCGATTATTCCAGCAACTATATCATCGTGTAAGCCTACGTACCTCGTGTCGCCATACAGTAGGCTACTGCTTTGCTACGTTGGTATAACTCCACTACTGCATATCAAAGTTCAAGAAGAGTAACGCGATTTCAAAATGCCACAAGGCTTTCAATAAAATGTTCAGATGTGGGGTTGGTAGGCTGTTAGCCTATGTACATATTACAGTACATACACAGAGTTAACTTCCTAAGTTCTATACACAGTTCGCACTGTTTCGCCGGAGTATTCAATGTTAGTATGTTGTCACAAACTATTTACACTTTTACAGTCATTACTATATTCTACAGAAGTCCTTTTTTTTGGCGTTACACTTTCGGCGTTATCCCAAATTCTTTGGCCAAATTCTCCATTTCAGCTGAAACATACGCACAAAAATACAGTTAGTTTTAACAAGAAAATATAGGCATACAATCTAAATTATAAAAATCAACAAAAGTAAATTTGGAAGAAATAATTGGAACACTTATAGTCTTATACCTCTTTTACACCCGTGTCCAGCGTTTTACTCCGTAGTGGAATACGACCACATCCTAGTGTCGCATGTGTAAGCACGACTCATTTCAAGGGAGTGCTACCCCAATGGGGCTGCCATATGATGATGATGATGAAGTTACACTTATTTAGCGCTTTTTACACTATGTCGTCAAAAGTCGCTGTCTAAACAATTGCAATCTCCTAAGAGTTTATAAAAATAATACAGTACATGGAGAGTCGGTTGTAGGCCTACCTAAAATATGAAAGTACATTTATACACACATAAAAACAATACTAATGGGCCTATAGTACTGTACATACAAATTATGACACCCTTGATGGAATCCTGTAATTATAGTAGAGAATACAAAACACAAGTCAAGAGGAATGCTCAGTCTAAAATACATAGGATACGATACACATTTAGCAATTTGAGAACAATAATAACACATGCACAGTAGAGCCATTACGATTTAAACAGGTAGGTCTTAAGTTGTGATTTGAAGCTGTTTCGATTTTCACAATTTCTGAGATGTGGAGGAAGCTTATTCCATAGACTGGAAGAAGCGAACCTAAAAGATCTGTGCCCTAGCCTAATGGTACGAGCTTTATGAACCTCGAGTGTCAGATAATTTGACTGGCGTGTGTTTACAGTGTATGTTTTTTGAGTGACTAGTTTTTTGAGATACTGTGGTGCATTACCATAGATGCATGAATGAGTGGTTAGGAGAACCTTGAACTCAGTACGCTTCCGGACTGGCAGCCAATGCAGGGCTTTTAGCACTGGTGTGATATGTTCCCTTTTTTTGGTGCCAGTCAGCAAACGTGCTGCAGCATTCTGGACTTTCTGCAACTTACTCAGTTGTGTTTGTGGCAAATTGACCAAGAGTGAGTTGCAGAAATCCAGCTTGCTTGTGATCAAGGCATGTATGAGGGTCTCAAGTTGTTTTTTACTTATGTACATTTTGATCGACGATAAGTTTCTTAAGTGAAAGTAACAAGATTTCCTAACAGAAAGAATGTGACTGTTAAAAGAGTGGTTGCTCTCAAATATACACCCCAGATTCTTAGCTTTCATGATTGGTTCAATGACAGTGTTGTTTACATTCATTGATATGTTTTTGCACGGTACATTGCGGTTTGGGGGAGATATGATGAGAAATTGAGTCTTGGACGTGTTTAATTTAAGTTTTTTGTCATCCATCCAAGAGTGTATTGATGTCACTGTACTTTCCAAAAGTTTGAGTTTTTCATTAAGATCGCTCTCGTCTTCGATGTCAACTTCCACCCAGAGTTGTGTATCGTCGGCATACATGTGGAAGTTGACATCGGAGTCTGAGAGAAGTTGATTGAGAGGGGCGGTGTACATTACATACAGGAGGGGCCCCAGGATACTACCCTGAGGCACCCCGTATTTGAGTTCTCTTGGCTCAGATGTTTTTGAGTTAACTTTTACTGAGAAAGTTCGATTACTGAGGTATGATTCAATGAAGGCTAACGCCTTGTCTTTTATGCCAAAATGACATTCAAGTGTATCAAGAAGTATAGGGTGATCCACAGTGTCGAATGCTGCACTCATGTCAAGGAGAACCATGGCAACACTTTTGCCTTTATCGAGGGAACATGTGATACTGTCATTTATGTGAGTGAGTGCAGTTTCGACACTGTGGGCCGCCCGATACGCTGATTGATGTTGGGGGTATAGATCGTTTGTCTGTAGATGACTGTGTATTCGATGAGCTGCAACCTTTTCTGAACATTTAGACTCATAGATGAGGTTGGACACTGGTCTTAGATTTGACAAATCATTGGGATCACCGGATACATTTTTGGGAATGGGATTTACAAGAGCATGCTTGAAATGTTCAGGAAAGGTAGCAGACTGAAATGAGGAATTTATGTCTTCTACGTAGTGAGGGATGAGGATGGGGAGAACCTCTGCCAAAATTGGCTTCGGAATGGGATCAAGGTCGCAAGTTTTGAGAGGCATAGCCTTACATATCTTAGTGAGTTCATCTACAGATGTGTCAGCTAGTACAGTAAGTGGTGTGATGTCATTCCTACATGATTGTGTTGGTTCTATTGTAACGGGTGCAGTGTCTGAAACTGTGGATGGGGGAGCATCTAGTGTTTTCCTGATCTTATCAATTTTGTTCTGAAAAAAATCAGCAATGCGATCTGGAAGGATGGAGCTTGGTGTATCAGTGGGAAACCTAGTTTCGTAGATACCAGTAGATGTTGTCAACATTTTAACAACAGAGAAGAGTTGTTTTTGGGTTTTATCTTCAGCAATTTTGTTGCTGTAGTATTTTAGCTTACTGTCCTGGATGACGTCACGTGATGATTTGACTGCATTATCAAAAAGAAGTTTGGTTTCTTCTGATGGGTGTCTACGATATCTACGTTCGGCCTTTCTACGATTGCGGCGCGCATCGGCAACCTCACCGTTAAACCAAGGGTCCTTCCAGGTCGACTTGATCTTAACCTCTACTAGTGGGGCATGTATATCCATGACCTCACGTAATACAGAATCAATACATACTACACCACCACCAGTTTCTTTGTGGTTATTGATTTTTTCAATCAAGTCAGTTTTGAAATTGTCAACATTGATATCGCGCAATTTACGAACAGTGCAAGTTTTTTCCTGTGTATGTGGGATAACATGTAACTGTTCCAAATCTGCCTTAACGAGATAGTGATCGGAAACAGACAGTTTATGTACAGATGGTGTAACGTCTTTCAGATGTTTGTTTACTACCATACAGTCTAGAGTATGTCCACAACGCTGTGTGGGTTCATGCACTATCTGGGTCATAGAGAATGAGTCCATCAGTTCATTGAAGTTACGGGTGTTGACGTCATCAGTGACATCAAGGTGAAGATTTACGTCACCAAGGACCACAATGTTGTCGTTGTGTATGTAACGAGTCGACAATAAGTCCTCAAGTTCACTTAGAAACTTAGCCTTAGAGACGCGATGAAGTCCATACACACAGAGGAAGTGGGTAGGTTTTGGCGCAGTTTTTATCCTCACTTCAAGAGCTTCGAACGTACTGATGTTGATTTCAGTCTCTACGAATGTTACATCCAGATCTGAGCGGTAGATAACTGCGTTTCCACCGGCAGCATAGTCAGAGATGCGTGGTTTGTTTATGATGGAATAACCGGGCGGCAGGATGTTATGTATAGCCGTACCGGTGGCGGAATCTTGTCGAAAATGCGTTTCGTTGAGAAATAAAACATCAAGTTTGTAATCACGGATTGTTTCGTTGATGATAATGGCTTTATTAGTAGCCGACTGAACATTCCAACAGCCGACTGAGAGACATGTTGAAGGCGGTACACTCGGTTTCTGTGTGTTTATGTATATCAAGTTTGATTGATTCGCACCTCCTACTTTAGTACTAGATGTTCTATTTGTAACACGAGTAGCGATTTTTCGTATTTTTTTGCGGCCTCCTCTGCAACCTCTTGAGGAATAACCAGCAGGGTATACATGAGAGAAACACATTGTTTATAAAGATTTCATAAAGTCATATGCATAGTAGAAAAGAATAATAATCTGTAAAAATTGTTTAAAAATTTGTTTAAAACTGATAGTCTTTTCACAATATATTCAAAATCAAAGTATGGTATTCAAATTGCGGGTTACAGTCAAGTTGTCACTCTGCTGATATGTCAATTCTCAATCAATAGTCAATTCACTCAAATTCGAATTACATTGAATACAGGTGGTGAATAAATGTCAGTTTCCACAATGTTCATGTTATCTCCCTTGAGCTGTATTTGAAAGGGAAATAATAGATAGAAACTTTGAAATCCTCTGGAATCCAAATTGTGTCCCATGAGCTGTACAAAATGGCTGCTCTTCTGATTGTCTAAATGTCAAATTTTACAGGAAATTTTAAATCAGCACATCTTGAGAATTATTCAGAGTTGGTTGTTCATATTTGATTTGTATCAGTGTCACTGGACTGTGCAACTATAGGTCTACTCAGAAAGTACAGATTGTCACTTAAAATTGAGAAAATTACAAATCTAGCTCACAATTACCACAGAAATAAATGACTTTTGAGAACAATGTCACTTTTAAACGCAAATACACTACAGATCTACACAAACCCTATACTATAACATGAACTATCACTTTGTCTAACACTTATCACTATAAACTAGGTACAAATATCACAACGATCGTTAAAAATTTTATTAAATAATGATCAAAAATTTTTGCAGCCATTCGGCGCATATCAATGGGAAGGTAGTGTGATCCATCTGAACCCCAACAAAGGGATCCAGACCATCTATGGACCGTTTACAGAAAAGAAAGAGTATTGCTCAGCCTACCATAGTGCCCTGTACTACAGGCCAATATACTTATCTAACCTCCCCTCCACTACTGACTACAATAATGTCGTGCAATTCATTCAATTCCACATAGTAACTATGAGACATAATACACAAGTGAAACCATAGGTATAGAAAATTGGGGAAATTTGAGGGAAACCGTCAATAATACACAGGGCGATATATCAAAGTATGGGTATAGGTTAACTCCTTGACTGCCAGTGGCCTCATACACCATATGTTTATTACGTATCAGTATGTCTTTGGCAATCAAGGAGTTAAAAGAACATCAATCACGGAACAAATCACGCATAAACGGAACAAATCTGAAAAAAACGTATCGACGATCAATCAAAAATCTTGAAAAGTGCCGTCGCTAAAGATCCTCGCGCTAATACAAACGAGTGCCTATAAACTGGGGAGGCGAATATTCAAGAAAACCAATAATCAAGCTGGGTGGCTAGTAGTGGCTATAAAAGAAGATTGCTAGAAATAAGGCTAGTTATAGGAAAAAAGGTCACGGAAACAAAGTCACAAATTTTGGTAGGAAAGTCACAGTCCCATGGTCATGATGTAAGACCGACATTTGGTAGATCGAGAGGTCCGAAAATGGGGCATATAAATGTCACACTTTACTCTTACTTACCTACAGTTGCCACACACTTGGGCTGGATTAATTTATTTCCCGACAATTCTAGTGGAGTAAGTCACCACAATGTCTGAAACTAGATTCTTCTATTTTTGTTAACATAATATAATTATTGTACAATAGTAGTAACAGTAGTCCTTTAAGCATGTACTGCGACCACTGGACGCTAGTAGATAGTGGAATGTACGTATGCCGAGTGTCAAGTGGATGCTTAAACATACACAACATCCACTGTGTACATATATGTCTACAGGAACGTAGTGGACATTCCAATGTATCAGAAAGTCTTCAAAAGAGATAAGGGAGGCCTACCACTTGCCATACACTTGGACTGGGTTAATGTATTTCCCAACAATTCAAGCGGAGTAAGTCACCACAATGTCTGAAACTAGATTCTTCTATTTTTGTTACAATAATTATTGTACAGCCAGTAATAGTAACAGTAGTCCTTTAAGCATATACTGCGACCACTGGACGCTAGTAGATAGTGGAATGTGCGTATGCGGAGTGTCAAGTGGATGCTTAAACATACACAACATCCACTGTGTCTACAGGAACGTAGTGGACACTCCAATGTATCTACTCTAAAGGTTATTGAATTAAATACAGAGCTGAGTTGTGGGGATGTGTGAGATACAACGCACAATACGTCATTCAAGCTATGAACATTGGCTGAAAGTGAGTTTGTGGGGAAACCGGGATAAAAAGTAAATCCTTCAGAGCCAGATCGGTCCATAGAGTAGTACCGTAATCCTGTTTCTGTCATGCTAAGCGGATGAGCGTAGCTGAAACTACATCCTCTGGATAGGACACTAAGTCACACTAGTCTATCACAGGTTACTTTCCGACTTTCTCGCGTGGCAGCCGTGGCTGGTGCGCGGAGAAAAGTCTACCCAATCTTAATTTCTGGTTAAAAATCGACGGCACGTGTGGGGATCGAACCCACGGCTGCCGCCTAGGATCTAAAGATCGGTTTATCGGCATACCAGGGCCTTAGACCATTTGGCCACCGAGACCCTTCTAACCGGATCGAGTACCCAGAGAAAACCACCTGACGCGAGCAGGATATTTCTATCTTCCATGATATCGAGAAAAAGCCAGCAGAATTCCTATCTAAGCTACCGAGTCCCCAGCTGCTCAATTTCGCCACTAAACTAGTGGAGGCAAGCAGGGGTAAATTCCTTGCCCAGGATAAGTACAGCGGCCCAGGCTTGACCCCAGTATGCCAGAATAACTATCATTCTACCACGATCGTTTTGTTACAGGCATTTTCATTGGTCAATGACCGTGGGACATCAGGCCAAGTCCCACAGCAATCGCAGTATTAATATACCGTGATCTGCGGACTTAGACAATTTTCATGCTCTGTTGCTCCTCAATTTAACAAAATAAATCGGCGCGGCCGGGGATCGAACTCGGGCCGCCCCGGCTGTAGACTGCGATCTTAACCATTACACTACAGAGGCGATGAGATGACTGCGTTAATTTGTGGTTAAATATTGTTGATCGTGGTAGAAAATCGTCGAGCGCCCTCGTTATACAGCGATAAATTTCCGTGGGACATCAGGCCATGTCCAATGGTAAACTATGGTACAACTACTATTGTAAACCGACATTTTAACGGATAGGCAGCGTAGAAATGTGACGCCTTATTGTTAGTACTCTGGTTATAATAATCATTATAAGTTCATAGCTTGATTGTGCCGTGGCCTAAATGCTGCTGTCGATCTATCGTCCTTGCAGTTATATGTCTCACTCGTTGAGTGATCGTAGTCAGTCTAATGACTAAACGCCTGACACTATAGTATGAAGTTGTCTATACACAAAACGCGTGCTTATAGCCCTGGGCAGATCGCTCTATTTATTCAACATCTTTATTAAAAATAACATTTATAATTGCATATGACATAAATCATAAATGTTGAAGTGGTGTCATGTCGTTAACTTAATTATAATTGAATTTACACTACATATCACATAAAATTTCACTGAAAAACACCAGAGCCTCCGGTAGGATCCGAACCCGCAACCTTCAGTTTGCCGGACTGATGCTCTACCAACTGAGCTACAGAGACCTGACTCCAACAGTGAAATCAGGGTTTATCTACGTAACACTTCTTAACTGAATAAATATGCTGACGATGTCCTAGAATGGTCATGTACGTCCTCTACAATTTCGTACAAGTTTTCCTGGAAAATTGTTAAATATTCTTTATGCAACTTGTGAAAATACATTTTACTGGCCTAAAAATACACAGTAGTTGTTATTATCGTAATTGTATACATATATTTTATTGTACAGAAAATACCGGTATCTAATTTACTATCACGGGACCAGTGTTAAATTAAGAAGTATATTATTAAACTTCATTATTAGAAGTTTACTATTTACTTAGCGTCATCAAACAGGACTCACGACATTCAACAACTCTACCCAATTGTGATTTCCAAACCTTTCAAGATCTGTCATTTGAACTCGTATCCATAGAAAAACATGTATTCAAGTATCGTGAATAAAATGGCTATTTCTATAGTGGGTAGTAATTAAAATTAGCAGGACGTATTTACTCTACAAGTAGTAATTTGCACGTTTAATTTATCAGTTAAAGGAGTTCTTACCTGCAGGGTATAGAACGAAGTTTAACGGTAATTCTGTCCTCTCAAAACTGGTGAGTTGTAGTCATGTGATGAGTGACGTCAGTGTAGATACTGTCGGCTGAAATCCTCAGTATTGAACGCGTATATTGTACACATTCACAAAATAAAACAAGGTATATATCAGGGAGGGAAAAATCATGGCCATAACATAACATACATGCCAATGATGGGCATGGGAAGATGACTACAACTCACCAGTTTTGAGAGGACAGAATTACCGTTAAACTTCGTTCTATACCCTGCAGGTAAGAACTCCTTTAACTGATAAATTCTGTCCAATCAAAACTGTCTTTCGTTGTAGTCATGTGATGAGAATTGAAAGTGTTAATGGGTACAATATACCAACACTAACACACACAAAAAGGAAACACAAAATCCTAAGCATCATACAATTTATTATCAAATAAACTGCATAACTAAAGAAATATAAATCCAGACTCGGGAAAGGCTCCAGTAATAATACCTGGAGAATAAAAAGAAAGCAAAGCGAAATCATAATCACTTGTCGAGTCTAGGTAACTCACACTACAAACTAAATTAAAGAAAGTAGATTGTGCGTGCAGAATGAATCAGCTCCCCAGAGAAGCGACATGTAAACCTGTGTAAAACACAAAGTAATAAATAGATTAGAAAGTATCTTGATAAGTAGACACTGTATCAAGCAACCCTGCATAGCCTATACTAGGTAAGGGGTAGAAGAAGACTGTCTGCATGTAGTAATCAGTCTGGGACTAGTCTATAAAATAAATTTTTATAATGTAACAAATAAAAATTGTTAAAATATGTAGGATTAAAAAATCCTAACGGCAAATAAGACACAAGCCCAGAGGTCCTGAGGGTATCATCACCCCCCCCCCCTTTTTTCAAGTCCCACGTAAACCAAAAAGTGATCCAAGGTGAAAATAACCATCAAAGTGGCTAAATATAAATCAAACAGATATAACATGTGAAGAAACACACCAAGCATGGTGTATACCATGTAAGTCATAAATAAACATGAAATGTTTATTAAAAACAAGTCCGTATAAAAGAAAATAAAGAGCATACTATATACAAAATACCGCTCTAGCAGTAACTGTAGAAAGTGATAGCAAATGCTGCATCACTAAAAGCCCAAAGGCTAAACTATGGTCTAAAGAACCATGATAAACAGTATATCAGTCAAACAACTAATATAGCAACTAGGTGTTCTGTCTACCTAGTGGGAAATGGTTCATCAAAATGAACACACAATAAAACAGAGAGTAAAAGTATGCTATAACATAGCAAAGACAATGTAGACATCTGTGTCAAGAAAAAGTCCCATCATGCTATAGTGTCAGCAGAAAAACGAACATAATCACCCAAGATATGAGCGTCTAGGGCACACATTGTCAATCTCTATACACATCACTGTAAGAGAATATCGTAATAGATCCACGGTGCAGTAAAGAACATGCACAAAACTTGACATGGCAAAAAATAAAAGTATAATACGTAATCATAATGCATAGAAAGTATACAAATACCTTCAGGATACGAAAAACCCTCGTAGGCTCGTACATGGCATGTACAAGATGAAAACATGTAGGGCAGTGGGCACAACCTACAAAGCCATGAAGTAAGTCAAGTCTATGGTACAAAAAGTAAGGCGTGAGGTGCACAAGTGATCGCCAGTAGAGATGAAGAAAAACATCATCAAGTGCAGGTAACCCAAGGACCTCTGCACAAAACAACTGAACAAAGGTCAGGTAATGTAATATCAAGCTTCTACCACAGAAGGGAAGCGTCAAAACACATGAATAGTGGATACATCATAATTCATGAAAAACAGAAAATGCAACAGTGCTGCAAAGGCAAAAGATGCTATAAAAAGCTCCACGATAAATCATCAAGTCTACACGAGACTGACGAGAGCAGAATGATTGTAACCTGTAATAATACAAACCATGT
>WNLI01094310.1:0-10698 GCA_025802215.1 Wirenia argentea
GTGGATCGATAAAAGTATCGTTGACAGACTGCGATTTTAGAACTGAACTGAAGTGAATCGGCGCGCTGAAACCACCTGGTAGGTGGTTTGTTTCTATGCAGAAATAATCCACTACACTTCAGTTCGCACCCGTTTCAGTCTGTCTAGAAGTGAATTATTTCTGTTATTATTCGGATATTATCTGGATAGTGGTAGATTGGCTTTTGATGCGTCAACGGTACCATATTAGGCAGCGATTGCGACATTCCATTACAGGTCCATTATCTATGAGAAGTGGCCACATAATGCCGTATCACTCGCTATCGTCTGTATTGATTTCCCTGTTTGTCTTCGATGTAAAGGACACAATAATTAGGTCACGACGTCGCCGCCTATAGACAGATTCCAGACGTCGGGTACACAGGCCGCGGGCACTATTTATTTCCGCGTCGTAATCACGGAAGTGATACGGTCTTCGATTCGGTAAATAAATCTCTGATGTGAGAAAGATTTGGGCTAAAAGGCTGGAACAAAAAATCTGTGACTGTGTTATATTGTGAGATTTCAATTTTTTACATGTTGCTTGTCAAGTACGAACCATCTAGAACGCGTACGATAGAGGTTAGAGGTACAGTCTGATCAATGCTTCTCGTTCTTTTCTGTAAACAGACCATAGATGGTGTGGATCCCGTTCTGTTGGATCATTCTCCCTTTAGGGAGTTATTGGCCATCTCATTTTGAGGATAGTAATCCGTGACCTTTGACCACTTGTGTTCAATAACGTCTTTTCGTGGAGTAAATTAGGTAAGCTAGGATACACGCCTCGTTAACAAACACACAGACCACCCTAGTGTACAGTAAAATGCATCAATGCGTAAGGTACAAACAAAATGTGTGCTCCATTTGGTTGTCACATGCGGCACTGCTGAACAGAACTCGGCGATATATGGAGTTCCCAATCAGCAAGGTGTAGAACATACTGTACTGTATGTAAACCGATGCTGCTGCAGTTGTTTTAAACTGCACTAGTGTAGTTAGTGACAGCAGGTAAAGATATTGTCACGAGGCATACAAATATGATATATGATATGCGTATAATATTATTATTATATATTCTATATTGTTAATACATACGTAATTATGTATATATGTAGTGAAATGTAGGGTGTAATCTACTTACTGAACTTAATTAATGGAACAGCGTAAATATAGGACGCATTTCCAAGAAGAGAGGCGTGACAATTGCTATCCAGAAGAAGAAGAAGGGGAAGACAGTATCCGAGTCTGGCTTTGAGTACCTTGTGTTTACTCAGACTTTTGAATCGTAACAAGTAATAAATTGTATATTCAAAATAATAAAATAACATTAACAATGATTAATCAGCAATATAAATTTAATTTACCAAAAAAATACATACACAAAGAATGACGAACCCTAAAAAGACTAAATGAACATATGAAAAGTAGTTGGCACTATATAAATGGTAAAAATTGTAAAAAAGATAAAAGTACGAATTCATTGAAATTAGGTAATGCAAGAAATATATACAAAACGATGAACACTAACAGTTACTGAAGTTGGCACTATAAGAATTAACGATCGGATCAATACAGTAAAAGTGTAATAAAATAGTAATACTTTAATTTGGTCTATAAATGTAAAATAAGTTGTGTTAACATAACATATAACCAACTAAATAAACAAACAGAGAATAGGCATAATGGTCATGTCTATATAAAGTCTAAAGATACAAGATGAGTAACGCGAAATTTGTAAACAACAATTATTAATTATTGAAAAACATCAACTGTGAATTCAATTGTAACGCTTGAAAGTGTTTGTAAATTTAAATTCAATTCAACGTATTATTTCATTCAATATTTGTAATTTAGTACCAAAATAACAACATGTAAATAAATTTGTATAATTGGTGTATACTATATTAGCAATTTATGTCCCTATATATTGTGTTTTTGTGTGTATTTCATTACCAGATTATTTTTGTTTACATTATTTATTATTGTCCATTATAGTTTCTTATTTTGTTTCTTATTTATTGTAAATACAAATTGAGCTATAACTTGTGTTTTGACTTTTGTCATCAATGTAGATTATGTACTTAATGGCTGTGGATGTAAATTTGTCATGGGTCTTTAGTTGGGTGTTCAAGATTATATTCTCGCGTAACCTTAGGCACTCGCGCAATAATGGTTGGGGACGGCTCATACTTGTAGCAAGGTGTGTCTTTGTTATCAGGTCTATCCATTTTAACCATGATAGAGCTGGTTAGTGTACCCTCATATGACAAACGATTTCGCTGATCAGTCTTGTTAGCGCGAACCACACTAAACACGCGTTCTGACCCTGCATTGGAATGCGGTATGACTAAAACCAAGCGCGCAAGTTTAGACAGATTGGGAAATCGATTGATGGATGAACCTGGCTCTTTCATATTGCCCAAGTGCCACCAGAGCACGTCAATTCGATATTCAGGTCTAGCTGGGGCTTGAACTGCGTCGCTGTCGCCTCTGAGCATCTGTTCCTCGTCGTCATTATTTCGCGTCAGTGCCTCGGAAAATGCATGCTTTCCTATCTCGTCATCTGTTAGAGTTTGGTAATCCGAAAATTCCTCAAACAAACGTTCTCCATTAAGTTCTCCTAACTGTTTCTTAAATTTCTCGACATAGAATTCTACCTGTGCGAATTTCGAGGACAGTCGTTTAGTTACATCTAGCCATATGGCGTTTGTAATCACGGGATCACTAATGGGAAACTTTTTGTAAATGTAAGCCAACGACGTTTTTAGTGAAGCAACAATACTTCTTTGGATATTTTTACGTTCATTTCCTGTTATGCTTCCGTCTTCGAGCGACTTGTTTAACAGTTGTTTAGCTGCTAATCCCATGTACACATCCTCAAGATCAAGAAACACATCCTCGTCTTCAAGGTCTAACTCTAGTGGTGACGTTGCGGCCAGTACATCTGGTTTAATGATTCTCTGTGCAATCTTCTTGCACAGGGCAGTAATTGTTGGATACAACAGATGTATGCTTGGATCTTCGCGTTGCAATAGTTTGTTGAAGTTTGTGAACATGGGTAGAATTGCGGATAGATTAAGAAGATGGAGTTCTGTTTTGGGGTCATTATTATATGCTGCTTTTAGTCGTTTAAAACGAGCATCCTTCTCGTTCACACTCTGAAAGTAGCTCTTTAACCCACTATGTTTCTGAAGAGCCCGACCAATCGCCATTTCTAGTGATAACCAACGTACGGATATATGTCTGACCAACGCAGCCCATTCTAAATCGCAAAACTGAAGGTATTCCATTAACACTCCCTTGCGTTTGGTACTTTTGTCAAAAAAATAATACAAATCTACCACGAAATCTTCACAATTAAAACCCGTCATTTCTGCATATACATCGTTACCATTGGATGCCGATATGTGTGCGAGATGGCAGGGACAACCATTGAAATAACAGTCGGGATTATATTCCAATACACGCGATTTTATGCTGTTGTTACATCCTATATTTGTGTTAGTATTATCCACACCTACCCCAACACAATTTAACCATGGCACTTTGTCACTGACAAATTTATCATTTATTGCATCAAATATCGTGGCTGCTTTTCCAGCATGCTCACCTGAGGTCATGCACATATCATAGAATTTGATGTCTACCTTATGTGATCTATTTACATCAAAGATGTACACTATGACGGGGTTCATTTTTGCTAGCCCATTATCATTCGAACCATCTGTGGAAAAAGCAAAGGGTTCAGTTTGCATGTACTCTACCAGTAATGAACGAGCTTCTGGTTGCATGGCTTTATTTAATATTTGGGTAGATTTTGTCCTTGCACATGCCATACTTTTAGCTACCTGACTATCCTTGAACATGTCTTTGTATAACGGAATTAAATGATCAGCAGTTTCTATAGAAATGTTGTGCTGCACCATAAACTCTACAGTTTTTGCTTCAGCTCTATGTGCTAATTTTTGGGTATTGGTTGTCTGTCCTACAGGTTTAAATGTTAATTTTCCCTGTGTTCTATTAGCAATGACTTGTTTTTTATGAAGATCGGAGTTACAATGAATCTCGACGTCTTTTTTGCCTTGATGCTTGCAGGTAACCAGTCTTTGACAAGGTATGCATCGAAATTTTGTGTCCTGATTCGGCTCTCCCTGGATCGGATACTCGGCCTCCCACGCCTTCTGGTACTTGCAGTCGTAGGTTGCTGACCCGGCATATTTTCTTTTACTCATTATGATTGTCTATGTATACTCGATCATGCAGATCACGTCACCGAGATGTTAATATTCTGCAAAAAATGAAGTACTATACTAGACATGGACTGATGCCTTCTGAATTGCACACAACCATGGCTAAGGTCGCTAACGGCAACTCCGTATATTAGCTGTGGGCGATTTAGTAGGCATCAGTCAAAAAAAAATCATTCTGGTTCACATTACCGATCGGACACAGTCAATCACCATCAGCATCGTCCATTATACTATATTACTATGGCCAAACATTGACCAAGCATAAATTGACCAGGGATCTTGATGTGATGCATTGTGATTTCTGGTCAAGGCGGGCTCGCTTGGTAGGCATCGCCTATTTCATATTAGCTTGATTGTATCATGGCCTAGATGTTGATGTCTCACTCGTTGAGTGATCGTAGTCAGCTAAAATGCCCAATATTATTTATTACCCATAGATTGTTACTACAGGGCGAGTCACAAGAATGTTACCAATACTTGGGCATACACGGTCAACTCGCATAAATCACATTTATAATGTACATAATGATTTATTATGGCTAAATTTGGAAACAAAAGTGTGCGTAAATGTATAAATAAGGTATACTTAGCTGTATGTAACTTCCATAGCCGATAAAAATTACTGCTGAACACAGAGTTTTCGTTATGAATTTCATTTTTAATTCGAAAATGTGTTGCGTGCAGGTAATGCTATATTACATTTGATAATTTCTACTAATGTTTCTTTGATCTTCTCTTTAAACACTAATCATCCTTTGCATTTGATCTCATTTGTACCGTACCTTATTACTGTTATGTTATGTCGCCACATACTATTAAAATATGTCCTTATGGTTATATTATTATAGTTTTATATTTGGCTATGTTATATTATGTATCTACCCATGTATCCCATAGGGTGGTAACATTCTTGTGACTCACCCTGTATAATCTACTTTCTCTACAATTTTGTGTTTTGTTTTGACAGAAGTATGTATATGGAGGCACATCTATATGACATGTACCACCCACTTTACCCCACACTCCCCCACCAATCCACAACACTTTGACTCGTATTGTCACTATATTTGTTTTGACAGAAGTATGTATATGGAGGCACATCTATATAACCTGCACAACCCATTTCACCCCACACTCCCCCACCAATCCTGTACTCATTGACCGATATTCGTCACTTCCTATCCTATCTTGCGTAAGTATTTATTTATTTATTTATTTATTACAGTATTATATTTAAAGTGCCATATCGCAAATTGATTATTGCTACCGTGAATACTAATACTAATCAATTAATACAACTACCACCATGCCACGCCATAATAAACATTATACTTTTGCCTACAGTCCAATACACTTGTATTCTGGAGCAGATCTGTATTCAGCGCATAATTTTATTGGTCGCTTAGACGCTGCGCAGTGCATAGTAAGCTACGCGCGTCACGTGATATCGATTGGTAAACAATCAACAAGTTAATTTTATAATTAATTTATTTAGTAGTTATAAAATGTGTTTGGCCATCGCGGGTATGTCGGGCCATGTAAATGATCGATAATGTCATAATATCACACTGTGTATAATATAGCCTATCAATTTACGGACTGGAACTTTAAGATTCCTACAATTGGGTTGCAATCGGTATGCGCGTAGATTTTGGGTGAGATTCTGACTTGTGCGGACGTTAAATGTGTACAGACGCTATGCGTACTCAAATATTATGACGCAGCCACGTACCGTTTTTTGATGGCGGTTTAGAATGGGTTTTATAGTTACTAGCTTTAGAAAATTCTTAGCAAGTGTAGCAGAAATGTGGGCCATAGAATCTTTCACCCTTTACCTTTCACAACCAGAATGTGATAGCCCTTAAAACATTAAATATATTTTTGTAATGGGTAAGTTGTGAATTGTCATTGTGCCATTACATACACACAATGTGTTTGTATATTGAATAAAACCTTATTCAATTTTTTCTGTCTTTATATTACGTCAGTGGTGTGTGAATTGTTATATGTATATATCTGTAAGTCGTTATACTCGTTATGTTTGCACCTCAATCTTTGTGCCGTCTTTCAATACGACAATACGTACAGTAGATTGTCGTAAATCCTGTACAATAAAACTATTATAATGACTATAATGCTGATATTGATATGTAACATTGTGACAGATATCTGACTACTGTATTTTGACCTAGATCAGTTCTTATTGAATTGTAATTGATTTTTTTTTATTATCTGTAGTTACAATTATAGTAGTGTCATTGGGTGAGCAATAAGCGCTGGTATCTTCGGGCAATGTTGTAAAACTTGTGTGATAAATTGTATTGTGATATCGGTGTTACATGGTGCGAACCGATATGGATGTAAGGGTGTTACATGGTGCAAGATGATTTCTACCACGATCGTTTTGTTACGGGCATTTTCATTTGTCAATGACTGTGGGTCTGTGGGACATCAGGCGACGTCCCACGGCAATCACAGTATTAATATACCGTGATTTGCGGACTTGGACAAAAAAATTGGCGCGGTCGGGGATCGAATCGGGCGGCCCCGGCTGTAGACTAGGAGCTTAACCACTACACTATAGCGGCGATGAGATGACTGCGTTAATTTGTCGTTAAATATTGTCGATCGTGGTAAAAAATTGTCGTACCATAGTTTACCATTGGACATGGCCTGATGTCCATACGGACATTTATCGTGTTTAACTCGGGCCCTCGTTAAACAGCGATAAATTTCCGTATGGACATCAGGCCATGTCCAACAGTAAACTATGGTACAACTACTAATGTCATATAAACCATACCGGGCCACGCGGACATAAGTATTTAGTAATTTTATTTTAATAGGCTTATTTTTGTCTATTCTAGCATGGCCTATTTGACAAGTATGAAGGGCTTGAAGGCTCTAACATTTTAAGTATACTAACCGAAGTTGCAGAATGGTCTTTTTGTCAGTTTCTGATATAACAGTTGATTCAGGTTTCTTTTCTTGTGTTTGCATCTGAAAGATTTGTGTAGTAACATTAAAGAAGGCCTAATGTCTAAAAATCCATTTTGTTGGTGGTATCTACTAGTAAATGCGTAATTGTTTTAGTAGTCTTACAGTATACTACCCTCGTGGTAAACAAGACAATCTATATATTATGACCACTTGTATCTAAAATTTATAATTCTGGCAAATTACATCGATCTCGGTTCTATAAACCTTACCGAATAACACCGCGCATCTATACAGTTTGATATGTCGCCCATTCAAACTGAAGTGATTTAATTGACAGTGCGATTCCATTGGCTCATTATTGACCACTAGCGTGATGTCATTGGTTGCATATTGATCGCTAGCTTATGTATGCGACGTATCGATATTGCACAGATGTGGGATGTTATTCGGTGTAAGGTTTAAAGAACCGAGATAGATTTACTTTGCCGGAATTATACATTTTCGATACGAGTGGCAATATAGTTCCTTGGTGTCATGTAGATTATCTTTTATATCATGAGGGTAGTATACTGTAAGACTACTAGAACTTTTATGCATTTACTAGTAGATACCACCAACAAAATGGATTTTTAGACATTCGGCCTCCTCTAACAGTGATTTGATTAAGAGATTGTATACATGTTGCCAAGTAAATTTCACTCTAAGACTACTACTATCACTAGTTACAATGTATATAACTCAGTGTCAAAAATATTCTGTGGGATGTGAACAATGAATGGTTTCAAAATGTAGATCTAAGAAGGGCGTCTAAAAGTGGCTTGTGGACATACCTTGTGATGGATATAATTCTAGGGGGTTCGACAAATTTGCATTATGCACAACTTTGCAGGCATGACAGTTCTTAAAAAATAATAGATTACTCACACAAAAATCCTGGCTACTACTTACTCAGTTGGGTGAATGGATTCTAAATGGCGTCACTGGGCCAATACCACAACTCTTTTTTGAATTTGTTCTCGATGCGTGTACCTATCAGAGCTAATTTACGCACCGGGTCAGTCGCGTCGGACCAAACAAGTGGTCAAGGCTTGCGAATCACCAGCACGCCTCAAATGACTCGACCATAAGGCCGAGGACTCGAATGATTATAAAAATCCCAAGTCTGGGAGAAATCAGTGAAGAGCATTGCCTTGGTGGGGGGAAAAAGTCGCGAAGACTGAAAAAACCCTAACCACCGACAACACTCCCACTGATCCTCCTGCCTCTCGGTTTATCCAAATCTGTTACAAAATATACAAGGGAGATAATACAATATAAAATTATATTATGTCGTAAAAAATATATTACTACTAGACAAACTTAAATTTTAAAACAGCAGAGTTTTATATGATGCATATTATTGTTAGTTTTAACTTGTAGTCATAATATTTTACATAACAGTTATATGTTTATTAATACAAGACAACCTTTTATCGCTATTGGTTTTGTGCGCTTGAATCGATATTGCGAACGATAAATCGCAGTTTGGTGAAATTGACGAAAGTTTTGGCTACAAATTCTAAAATTTATAATTTGACGAATTTTGGCTACAAAATCTGAAACTCTTATTTTTAGAGCTGTATTTTTATACGGTGATTTTAATAATTAAAATTTTAAAATGTTTATTTATTGTAACTCCCTTCCCATCTCTACCTCTTCCCCCCTGCCCCCCCCCCCCCCCTCTCTCTATCCCTCTCCCCTCTGTCCTCAATCTCCCTCTCTCTCTTTTCCATCCGTCCATCTCCCTTTCCTCTCCCAATTTCTCTCCCTATCCATCTTCGTCTCCTCTCTCCCCTCTGTCTCTTCCTCCCTCCCCTCTCTCAATCTCCCTCTCTAACTCTCCTTTATCTTTCCCTCCGTCCCGCTCCCTTTCCTCTCCCAATTTCTCTCCCCATCCATCTCCCTCCCGATCTCTCCCGTCTGCCACTCTCTCCCCTCTTCTGTCCCATCTCCCTCCTCTGCTCTCTTTCCCTCTCTCTCTCTCTTTTGCTAAATCCCGATACTTTCTCCATTTTCAGGTGCCTACAGTACTAGCTACAGACGATGTACGGGACAGCCACATTCTATCGGAATGTCCTACTTTTCATTCCTTTACCTCTCCCCTCTCTCCTCCCTCCCCTTAGTAGAGGCTCTTATTGCATTATTGTTCGAATTTGGCAGATTTTGTTCAAATTTTGCACATGCACTAATGATTAGGCACCAAAAACATTGGTGTCAACAGAATTGCTCTCCCTTTATTTTACAACGTCAAAAAATGACGTCGAAAAAGGTCCGTTGTTCTGTGCTACTGCAGACAGACTAGTAATAGACGTATTAAATCAAAAATGTACACCTTTACTAAGAAAGGACCATAGAATCCGAATTTCGCAATTTCGTTACGGTCACGTGACAACTTTGTGCGCTATAACCAAATGAAATATTAAGCTAAAAAAATACACAAGTACGGATATCTTGGTTCCCTGTTGATCGATGACGATAAAATTTGGCACACTGCCAGGTCTACACATACGTAACAGAATAAGATCAGGAGACACGTCGGGCGCATGCGTTATGACGTCATACTGATGACGTCAACGGTTACGTTGTTGTGTACTGTATATACGTTCCATATGGGTAAACACGTAAACAAAATATGTTTTCTTACTAAGTCCATGTCGTAGAATTCGAATATCGTATAAAAAATTATGTATCTTTATTTGTTTATACAATAATAAATAATTAGATATATTACTAAAATATAAAATTAATTACTCATCAGTATAAATATATAAGTACTGATATCTTGATTCCTCGTTGGTCGATGTAGATCAAATTCGGAACACAGTCAGATGTACGCACACGTAACAAAATAGAATCAGGAGACACATCGCCTGATTGCAGTATGACGTTGTATTAATGACGTCAACGGTTACGTCGTCGTGTACTATACACACGTACTATATGGATATAAACATAAATAAAATATGTTTTTATACTAAGTCGATGACGTAGAATGCGAATATCGTATTACAAATCCCGTATCCATATTTATTTATACTACAATAAACGATTATATGTAATACCCAAACATAAATTAATACTACGCCTTATATTCTGCCACTATTATTGTATAATAGCATACATGTACGAATGGAAATGACATCATCCTAATAATTACGTGCGTTAATATGTTAAATATGTAACTGTTCAATATGTATAATGATAAAACCTCTGGAAACTGTCCGATGACCTATAGACCTACATATTTGACCTTGAAACACCATTGAAATTGATCCATAAATGGCTCACAAAACTAGTGTATAGTTCTAGTGCCTACGTATAGTGGTATAGTAGCATGAACGTGTTCTCTGAGATGGATCGACAAAATTGTCCACAGGCGAGGATAGCTCAGTTGGTAGAGCGTAGGATTTGTAATCCAAAGGTTGCGGGTTCGACCCCCGGCCGGCGCATT
>WNLI01094421.1:0-16974 GCA_025802215.1 Wirenia argentea
GTTAATGTATTGCTACTCGGCTGCGCCTCGTAGCAATACAATAACCTTCGTGACAATACTATTCCGTATTGAGCACTTGACCATCCAATAACTAATAATATTTTTGGTGGTGCTCAACTTTTTTCCAATGTCCGTAGGCACCAAGGCGGAGCTCGCGGATGGTCGTAGTCAGGGGTCTTTTTTTCCATGATGCGTTAAGAAACATAATATAACCAAATAGATAAAGAAAATATTAATTTTAATATAATATGTATCATCATATATCATGGGTTGTGCTTAACTTTTCCCCTAGCGTATACCATATAATATATCATTTTCATTATAATATCTTCAAAACATGCCATCCAGTAATTGGATTTGACATTGTGTAACAGTCTGTAATGCAATTAATTCCTTGATGTCACATGGTTGGTTGGTTCGGTATGCTGGCTATCGTTACTGCCAACGTGTCGCACGCACACACCATTTGTCTATATGACTATGCGCTTCAACTGCGTTTGATTATGATGTTTTAAATGAGTCTTTGTCTTTGATGTTCTAATTCTTTAGAGAACGAATTCTTTAGCAAAAGAATACTTTAGAGAAAGAAGCATCTTGTGTAAGAGTTTTATTATTATAATGTTGATATGAGACATTGTGTTGTATTTAAAAAATTTAGCTAGACTTTTTATACATGATCTACTGACAATTATTATATAATAGTGATTTGTAATCAATATGTTTTGATTGAGGTTTGATTTAAATTGTATCAAAAGTCAATAATGTATGGCCTAGATAGAGGATAACAAAAAAATTACCATTTACTTTTATAAATATGTTTTTAGAAAATTGATCTTAAATTTTGTAGAAATTATTTAACAAATATGTACCATAACTTCTTGAATTTTGTTCACAGATTATTCTTATAAACTTACTGTAAAAATAAAAACTCATTCTTACCAATTATTTTAAATACGGTTTCTTTTATAAAATGTGATATCAACACAGACCATGTAATAATTTTTGATAAAGTGACAAGTGCGAAAATGCTCGCATAGCGAGATCTACGTTCTTCGATTTCGATAGGCTACATATTCCAAACTGGATATAAATATTGTAAATAGTAACGGAAACGTAACTAGTTTGCACGCAAGAAATTTGGATTTTTCACAACTAAAGACCTTTAACAGTGATATTTGGACACTGCCGAACAACATAACAACAAAAGCAAAGACGTTTCGATTTCGTTATTTGGATACTGCATAAAACTAACCCCACAATCGAGAAGGAAAAACTGTACCACACCCCACATGTGCCCCCAAGCTACCAAACCAAGATGATGGTGCACATGAGCTGTGTAGGTCTGCTCCTACTGCTATGTGGGGGAGGGTGGGTCAGTGCAAAACCATGTTAGTTCCATTACATACAGTTGAGACTTTTTACTGCAGTTTAGGCCATTTTATCAATGAATCAATATACCATCTAAACAGATCTAAAAATACAGGATTTTAATTAGTGTAAACTGTGAGAAATTCTGACGTGTATGTGCTTCTTCTGAAAGTCATTTTAAATATTTATTGCATTACAAATCTGAACCTAGGAAGGCCATAAACACCCCGAAAACAACATAGTAGTACAAACTTTCAGATCCACCATAGAAAACAAAGCAACACCATAGAAAAACAGCAACACCATAGAAAACACAGCAACTGGGCAGCAACTTCCTATAAATACTGTAACAACAGGTCCAACACCCGTTCAGGGTTTGAAACTACTAATCGTGATCCTCATGTAGAACACTAACTTTCACTTCGTATATCAATAGTAGGCTATGCTATGTTGCACTCGTATACAAGATTGAAATGCAAACGTCAAAATCTGAAGATTTCTATATTGGTACCATCATTTTACACACCAGACCATCTTTACACATTATTATAGCTGGATGAGTGAAACTATACGATAGGTTCTGCTGTTGCCCAAGTAGACATGGATAGCTCGGTTTGGGAATTGGACCAACAGCCTCTCAGATCGACACAAACAGAGTTCGAACCCACAACCTACTTATTACAAATGAGACACGCTCCCGACTGAGATATCCACCCACTGTTCTAACCACTACAACCATAGGTCCATAGCACATAGAAATACATAGCAATGACCACCATAACCAAAAATTGACACTTGACCAGCATGCGGTTCAAAGGTCCCCGATGACACGTGCCACAAGTACAAGCTCGTCACTTGTGATGACGACAGCGGCCAGATGATTCAAGAATGCCCAGTTGGTGACTTCTTCGACACGGAAAAGGGCGAGTGTGAACCGGCGAAAACCGTCAACTGCACTCAAGGTTAGTTGGATGTTTTTACTAATTTTTACCGAATGAAGGTTCAACAATAATATTCCTTAATGGAATATGACCACATCCCAGTGTGGCAGATATAGTGCAAGTGCGATTCATTTCATGTAAAGGGAGCGTCACCGTAATGGGAGGCCCGTGACTAACGCTGCACCATAATGTCCACCACAAATTCATGTAATGTTAGATGTGGGGAAAGCAGAGTATTCTGATAAAACCACGGTCATGCACAGGATATGTCCATCTTCCATGACCTGAAGGCAGCGGGAAGAAGCCAGCAGAATTCCAATGAAAGATACTGTCCTGAGTCCACACATATTCTCAATTAATTTTAGTCACTAAACCAGTGGAGACAAGCAGGGGTAAGCTCCTTGCCTAATTACCATAATTACTTAACACATAAAAAATGCCATACCAAGTTTGCCTTGAACCTTCGTCTAACATCCACAACAAGATTGTTTAAGTGATGTCAGACCAATGACGTCATTTTATCCAACGTACATACAGGTTTAAGTCGTACCCAACATACTTACAGAGGTATCTTTGGCATAGGCCGGTATATGGGCCTATCAGTATAGAGTATCTTGGGGTGATACACATTGTATAACAATTTCACAGATCCGTGCAACAAGTCACCGTTCCCAGAGAAGATCCCTTATGACACGGATTGTAAGGAAATGTTCTGGCAATGTCAAAACAATCGTACAGTGGGGGTGTTATGCTGTAAGTCAGGCAAACTGGTACTGTCCAATGAATGCAAGAAGTCTGACTGTTCATTGAGCTGCACCAAAACAGGTATGAGGTCATGATTATGTTACAATACAAACATAATAGTAGGGAATAACAGCTGCATGTATAAATTACTCTCACTTCTTAATACAATGAACCAATGAATGAATGAATCAATCAATTAAAGTCACAGGATTTATACGTATCAATTATCAAATTTGTCTGATCGTGATTCCTGCATGGCAACATGTGTGGGACATAAATGCACTCATTTTTTCATTCTAGACGTATTGCCGTCACCACATCCACGGGTGACAATCTCGTCACACAGAGTGAGGAGGTCTCAATGCAATGCAATGGTGTCACCTCTCATCGACCAAAGTGACCCAAAGTGAAGGGGAACTGCTGGGAGAATATTTTCATCTACCTGGACTCGTTGAAGACGATGGGAAGAAGCTAGCTACTCAGATAATCAGATGCTCATTTTAGTGACTGAATAGGTTGATGCAAGTAGGGACATGGTCGTAATTTTATTTATGTTTTTCAATCCAAAATAATTCCAGCAACTCCGGAAAAAAACCAGACCAAGTTAACCAAGATCTGAGCTTGAACGTGGATTACAAGCGGTAGCTGTACCGCTAAACGACTGCCCCTGATTACAATACACTAACAATGATTCACCGGTAAAGTGAAGTGGCAAAAAAGTATAAAAAATGAGCGAGACACTTATATGAAAGCTACTGTACACCCAGCTGCAAAAAAGTAGACAGATGAGTGACACATTGGTGGAGTTCTCATTCACTGGACAATATAGACAAATATGGCACAATTCTATGGTCAAAAAAGACATAGGTCCACAATTCTGCACATCGTATTGTATGTGCAATGGAAAGAAAATGAATTTTGTAGTCATTTTTTGGGCTCACATCCAAATGTTAACCAGAGGTTAAATATTTTTTTTAAATGACATTGTTTTTTCACAAACGAGAAGAGGTATAATATTTTTTCATATGCGAGTTAGTAATTCAAACATATGCAGAATATTTAATTTCAAGGTCAAAGGTCAGCCAGTAAGAAAATTGTCGGCTTTTAAAAGTAAAGAACATAGAACTGCAATTTTCATATAGGTTTTAGTATGCCCTTGTGTTTGTCCTATGAGGTATCATACGTGTCATGAACATGTTACTATCACTTTGGCACGGTGATTTTAACCCAAAGATGAGAATCAAGGTGATCCTGATGAAAGGATGTAATTTTTTAATGACGTTGGATGATGTGTTACTTACAAATGTGAACATTATATTCCGCAGATGTCAGCACAGATGTCAATGTAGACCCTGTGGGCATGGAAATTAAACAGGGGGAAATGGAAAACGAGGAGGTAATCGAAAAACTACAGGAAAAGATTAAAATCATAGAGCATACAGCCACAAGTGATCTAAGCAATTCTGTACGTGACAAAAAGAAACAGGTAATCAACAAAGAGACATTGGTAAACAGTAGTAACACAACTAATGTAGATAACAAAACTGATTCTGTAGAAAACAAAACTAAATCTGGAGAAAACAAAAATAAATCTGAAGAAAACAAAGCTAAATCTGTAGAAAACAAAGCTAAATCTGTAGGTAACACAACACCAGTACAAGCCGAAAAGAAATCTATAAACATGAACAGCTTACTAAAACAAGCTACATTGAAACATAATAAAGACATCAACATGGCAAGTAGAAGTTCAAAGAATCATCACAAGACACATACAGAACATTCACAGTCCAGTTCCATGCACAGTTCTAGCAAGTCAAGCTCTCAGCAAGGTTCAATGCATCAGTATGAACACACTGCTGGATACCAAGGACATGGTGAAGAGTTAACCCACCCGGACTCATGGCACAACTCTCAACACAGTGGGGGGTACCACGAGGAACACCACGGAGGTGTGGTCCATCATGGTTCACATCAGCACCAACACGGTCAGCACGCTGATGGGTACGGAGAAGAAAACCATGGAGGAGAGATACACCATGGATCTGAACACCTTCAGCATAGTTCTGGACACCAAGAACACCACGGAGGTGTGATCCACCATGTAGTCCACCATGTGGTCCACCATGGATCACAACACGGTGCTGGACACCACGAACACCATGGGGGAGTGCTACACCATGGATCTGAACACCTTCAACATGCCCAACACGGATCTGGACACCAAGAAGACAGTGGTGTGGTGGTTCACATTCATGATGGAAACCAACATGGTACAGACCAACACAGTGGATACCAACATGGTGCAGACCAACACCATGGATACCAACACCATGATGGATACCAATATCAAAGTGGGGATCAACACCATAGTGGATATCATTACGAAAGTGGAGGCCAACACCATAGTGGATACCATCATGATGGAACTGTGGTTCATGTAGGTGATAGAGTGAAAACTAAAATTGAAAAAATAGGTGGACATGAATCTTACGCCAGTCAACAACACGGTAATAAATATCGAGAGTATGTAGTATCGAAAGCAAGCCGCGCACGATATCGCGAGAAAGTGATCAGCCTGGATCAAAAGTACAAAGATATATTGATAAAGGCTAAACTACAAGTTCCACGTGTGATAGAGGACAAGATTGAAGTACCTCCATTACGTATCATTAAACATATACCACCTAAATACAAGTATAAGCACCATGTGTTGAAGGCATTTAAGATAAAGAAAAAGATGAAACCGATGATCAAATTTGGAAAAAAACGGAAACTTAATTTTAAACAAACTAAAGTTAAGGAGAGTTTTTTCAAAGAAAAACACAAGGAACTTGTTCAAGATATACACAAAAAGTTAGTGATACCGAAACAACCCCGACAACACCATCCAAGATTTAAAATAACCAGGAAAAAAATACCGATATATAAAGTCATACACAAACCGCACCACCACCACCATCCACATCCTCGAGTGATACACCATCATGTAGTACACCACCCTCACAAGAAACCAGCTCAACCAAATATCGTCTATTACGCACCATCATATAACAAGTATTACTACAACATGCAAGCATCACGTTACTCGCACCAAAATGACGTTCGAAACACAAAATACCAGGATGCTCCACAGGACGCTCAGCAATCAGCGACTTATGTAGAACCAGTAGCATACGTACACCCAGTGTCATATGCCCAGCCAGTATCATACACTCTACCACAATACCACGCATACACCACAGCTTCGCCATACAATTATGGTTACGCAGCATACGCACATGCCGCCGCACCATATGGATACACTTATGGCCAAGCAGCACAGCAACAATACGTTAGCATCCCACAACACTACTCGGCCAGCACACTACCAGGGCAGAGTTACATACATCATGTAAGCGTACCACAATACAGCTATGCCCACTATGGAAGCCCAGATCTATACACAAATACACACCTGAATATTCCAGTGTACTACGGCCACATACAGGCAGTTATCCCACAATATTACAGTCACTATGAACACTACATACACCATTACGAACCCACAACTTATGCTCACATGGACGTTGCAAGTATTCCACACGTTTCGGCAGGTATCCCACAAGTTTCGGTAGGTATTCCACAAGTTCCGGCAGGTGTTACACAAGTTCTGGCAAATATGCCACAAGTTCCAGAAGTTAGACAAGACAAATATGTCAGTCTGCCACAAGTTGCACAAGGCACATATGGAAGCGTACCCCAATACAGCTATGAACACTATGCTGCACCACCGGTACATACACAGACACACTACAAAAGTGCACCACCACATTATAACACACACCCATCACACCCACATGTACCACAAACACACCACAGAAACCCACCACCACAGTATAACATATACGCCTCAGACCCACACGTACCACCAATGCACGCAGCTCATGCGCACCTGAATGACATCCACATTGGTGATCCACACTACCCTCGGGTCTATGTACCAGGGACACATCTCCCTCAATCACAGGTACCTCCTGCTGATTTGGGTCATGTGAATCCTCCCGATCTTGGGTTACCACATCATCATATCCCCCGCATGCATCGGCACAAAGCTGAAATGCCCCACCTTAGGAATATTGGTGCACCAGTGAATTTACATGGTCCCAAACTACCCGGCATTCGTTTGCCACAGATGCATGTGGGTTATCCAAATGTAGGTAAGACTAACATTCCTGGGGTGGATATAAACAAGGTACACACAAGTGGTGTGCATGTCCCACCACTCAACACTGGAGGTCCACACATGCCCCACGCATCAATCCCCAACCCATATATCAAAGACATTGAATCAACTCGTGCCTTAATGCAGGTACAGTTATCCCACCTAGCACATGTAGTACTGCCAGAGTACAACAAAGTCATAGAGGTTCCTGCAGTTCACTATGTTGTGGTTCCACCTGTCAACATGGACCGTTATAACCTCCATACACCGAGAGTTCGCATAGTTGGGTATCCTAAGGATTTCGCGAAGACTACAGAACAGCACTACCACAATGCCAAATTAGGAATTCCTAACGTCAATCTTGATATGCACAGTGAAATTGACAGTCTAACCAGTGGAATTCCTTCACCTAATGTAGAAAAGATATCATTATCGAACATTGGTCATCAAGAAAATCCTTTGGATGTGTTCAGGGAGCATGGTCTTGATGGTGAGCAGGTCACACTCAATAAAGTCCACAATGTCCATATTGACAGTCCAAATATAGATCAAATAAAAATTTCTCACCACACCTTGGGTGTGGACAATCAGGCTATTCCAGATGTTAAGATACCAATAATGCATTCCATCCCAATTGCTAAAACCAATCCAGCTTTACATGCACCAGAGTTGATTCGTGTAAAACCTCATATAGGACAAACCCAACAATCAAATGATAACCACCCAGCTGTAAAAGACCATCACAAACGAGACTTAGACATCACTACAAGAAATCTCCATGAACAAATAAAGAAACATGTTAGAGAAATAAACAATCATGCAAAGAAACTCAGTAAACGACAAGCGGGAATACAACCGACTGGGATACCACAAGTACAGATACCACAAGCAGGGATGCCACAAGGAGGGATGCCACAAGCAGGGATGCCGCAAGCAGGGATGCCACAAGCAGGGATGCCACAAGCAGGGATACCACAAGTACAGATACCACAAGCAGGGATGCCACAAGCAGGGATGCCACAAGCAGGGATACCACAAGCAGGCATACCACAAGCAGGGATACATGTACCAGTTCAAACAGGGATACCACAAGCAGGTATACCAGTACCAGTAAGCCAACAAGCAGCGATACCAGCAGCAGTTACTTCACATGACCCAAACCATGCTACGTATACAACATTACGCCACTCAGTAGTGCCCGTCACAACATTACACCATGCCGTGATTCCATACACAACTGTACACCATGCTGTTGTGCCATACACTACCTTACATCATGCAACAGTGCCATATACAGACATCCATCACACAACCGTCCCTTACACTCACATTCATCATGCCACAGTACCAATCACCCACATACACCATGCTACAGTACCCGTAACACACATACACCATGCTACAGTACCTGTAACACATATACACCATGCAATCATACCGGTTACAAATGTACATCACACAACAGTACCAGTTACATCTATCCATCACACGGTCGTACCTATCACAACCATACACCATGCAGCAGTACCAGTCACTGACCTTCACCATGCCACCCTGTCCAGCACAGATATACACCATGTGACAGGGCAATACGCTGATCTACATGCCAGTGTTATCCCACATACACACCTACACACTGCATACGCTCCATACTTGCACACACAATATGCACACTATCCCTACGTACATCATGCCCACGTCGCCATGCCATACATGCATACACAACAGTACCATGTACCATATCTACACACACAACATGTAGATGTCCCTTATACAGAAACCCACAACATAAATGTACCATATCAGGAAACACATAACGTTGATGTACCATACACCGCAACACACAATTTCGATGTGCCATATGCACAAACAGAAAATGTTGACGTACCATACTCAGAAACACAAAACGTAGATGTTCCGTATGCAGAAACACAGAACATAGACGTACCATATGCCCACACTGAGCATGTTGATGTGCCCTATATGCAAACACATCATGTTGATGTTCCATACTTGCAAACACATGTCTCCCATTATGCCTACCTACAGCATCACCAGGCACACGTCCCATACCTCGTTACACACAATGTACATGTTGTCACACCTGTAGTACATCAGATTCCGGTTGCACCTGAGGTTCCTGATGCGCCTGATATTCCGCTTAGACCTGACCTACCACTTAGACCTGACCTACCACCGGACGCTCCTCCTCCTCCTATACCAGAAATACCATTACCTATAATATACCCTGATATACCACCAGCTATGCCACAAGAACAGCCCGACACACCGTGGTTACAAAAAGTTAAAGCACATCTTGATGGCTCTAATATTGAAAATCCAGGAATTTTACCAGTACAAGTCAAGGCAGATGTCAAATATTTAGAACCGCCACCTATAGAAGGTGATCAAGTTAATATACCGCGAGATAAGATTCCATCGCCACCGTTGGAAGATGTACTTGTACCAAAACTTCCATCATCTGATGTACATGTACACATACATAATGTGGAACCAGAATTACCAGAAAGCGACATTGTTGCTGTTCCTGCGATAAACAAAGTCCTAATGCCACACCTTAAACCTGTGACCAGACCACCTGCTCCAATTCACAGAAATCCACCAGTTGCTCCTTCTCGACACCCACATCCTCATCCACACCCACATCCGCGCCCTCCAATATGGCGTCCACCAATTCCAAGAAAACCTGTGTCCCCGGTTCCACACGCTACAGAACCTCCAGAAGTTCCAGAAGCTCCACCAGTCCCAGAAGCTCCACCGATACCAGAAGTACCACAGGCTACAGAGCCTCCTAAAGTCGAGATCCCTGATGTGGAAACAGTTGTAGAGGTACCAGAGATGAGGGCTTCCTATGTAAACATCCCATATGTTTACTCACCAACTGTAGTAATCCCTGCTACTGATGTTCCTGTGGCTAGTGTACGCTGGTTACATATCCCTTACGTCGCTGTCGAGAACATCCATTTCCCAGGCAGGGTAATTCCCGGTTTTCAGGGGTATTTTGTACCACCGGGTGTAAACCCTATTGACCTGCCACCTATTCACATCCCAGGTGCTGAAATACCGGGAGTTCATTCTGCATACGCCCACCTGCCCTATATGCATCTACCCAGCATGGGAATTCCCGGATTGGGCATTCCAGGAACCCACATTCCAGGTCTCAGTTCCCCGTACCCTAACCTTCCAGCTGTTCATTTACCGGGGTCAGGAATTACCGGTGTAAACATCCCTGGGGCTACCATTCCTGGGGTAGGTATTCCAGGAGCAGGAATTCCAGGATTCGGTTCTCCTTACCCGCACGTTCCACCAATTCACCTGCCAAATTCAGGCATTCCCGGAGTAGGAATTCCTGGTGTTGAGATTCCAGGATTAACAAACCCATCCATCCAACTACCTGGTGTACAGTTGCCAGGTTCTGAGATTCCACACGTTCACCTACCAGGGAGTGGCATTCCTGGAGTAGGAGTTCCAGGTGCAGAACTTCCAGGACTTCACAATCCATACCCCCAACTGCCACATATTCACCTACCAGGGGGTGGTATACCTGGCATGAGTGTACCGACTGCTGACATCCCAGGACTACACAACCCATACCTTCAACTACCCGGTATACACTTACCTGGTTCTGGCATTCCTGGACTAGGTGTACCAGGAGCAGGCATTCCTGGACTAGGTGTACCTGGAGCAGGCATTCCTGGACTAGGTGTACCAGGAGCAGGCATTCCTGGACTCAATTCCCCTTACCCTAATCTCCCACACATTCAACTACCAGGTGGTGGAATTCCGAGTGTAGGCGTACCAGGAGCTGAAATACCAGGATTGCACAACCCATTCCCTCAACTTCCTAAGATCCAACTACCTGAGAATGGCATTCCCGGTGTAGGTGTACCTGGTGCACACATACCTGGTATACACAACCCATACATCCAGCTTCCTGGTATACACTTACCTGGTTCTGAAATTCCTGGATTAGGTGTTCCAGGGGCTCACATACCAGGTGTACACAACCCGTACATTCAGCTTCCTGGTATACACTTACCTGGCGCCCAAACTCCTGGATTAGGTGTTCCAGGGGCTCAAATACCAGGTGTACACAACCCATACATTCAGCTTCCTGGTATACACTTACCTGGCGCCCAAACTCCTGGATTAGGTGTTCCAGGGGCTCAAATACCTGGTGTGCACAACCCATACATCCAACTCCCACATATACATCTGCCTGGTGCAGGTATACATGGGCTTGGGGTTCCGGGGGCCCAAATACCTGGATTACACAACCCATATATCCAACTACCACACATTCAGTTACCAGGTTCGGGGTTACATGGATTAGGTGTACCCGGTGCTTCAATACCAGGACTCCACAATCCATACCTCCAGCTACCTCGTATACATCTACCAGGTTCAGGAATGTCAGGGTTACACGTTCCTGGTGCACAGATTTCTGGTCTAGGTGTTCCAGGTGTCAATATACCAGGAATCCATGACCCATATATCAATCTGCCAAAAGTGCATATCCCAGAGTCTGACATACACGGATTAGGCACACCAGGTGCACAAATTCCAGGATTGCACAATCCAAATATCCAACTACCTCCGATTCATTTGCCTGGGGCTGGTATAGGAAATTTAGGAATTCCGGGTGCAGCAATTCCTGGATTAGGTGGCGATTATGTCAACCTTCCCAAGGTCCATATACCTGGTACGGGGCTTGATGGTTTACACAAACCACCTCCTGATCTTCCCAATGTGCACATACCCAACACAGGTATTGATGGCTTAGGTGTGCCAGGTGTTCACCTACCTGGAGTAAATGGTCTAAACGCACATCTGCAGCCAGTCCATGTACCCGGTGTAGGATTTCCCGGTTTACAAAACCCACATCCCCACCTTCCAAGAGTTCACATACCAGGTTCAGGCATAGATGATTTAGGAATCCCAAATGCTGCAATTGGAGGACTGAATTCACCTAATCTTCACCTGCCTCCTGTTCACATTCCTGGTACAGGATTTCCCGGGTTACACAAACCTCACCCTCACCTTCCCAACATTCACCTACCTGGATCAGGACTTCATGGATTAGGTATACCAGCAGCCCATATGGCAGGCTTGAACTCGCCCCATCTCAACATCCCACCAGTACATATACCAGGTTCAGGTTTAGCAGGCATACACGGTTCATATGTCAACCTTCATCCTATACACATACCCGAATCACACATTCATGGTTTAGGAACACCGCCTGGTCACATCCCCGGTCTCAATTCACCCAATCTTCATCTTTCCCAAGTGCATGTCCCTGGAGCAGGACTTCACGGTGTAAGTGGCCCATATCCCAACTTGCCATATATCCATACACCTCACGCCGGACTCCATGGTGTAGACGTAGCAGGTGCTCATTTCCCATGGATACATTCTCCTGGTGTCAGCATGCCTTGGATACACACAGCCGCCAACATCCATGCCTTGCATCTACCCGGGAGTGGTATACCGACTGTCCATGCCTCTAACTCCATTCCTGGCTTGCATGTCCCGGGTGCATATGTTGATGGTTTACACTCTCCATACCTCACACTTCCTGGAGTACATGTCCCCGGTTCCCACACTCCTGGATTGTATGTACCCAATTCAGGGATACCTGGTGTACATATCCCAGGTGTAGGTATCCCCGGTATCCACACCCCAGGAGGTGCAATCCCAGGACTGAATTCTCCATATGTACAAACATCACGAGTGAATGTACCCGGTGTACAGACGGCTGGAATACACCTACCAAACAGCAATGTTCCTGGTGTTGGAGTCCCTGGCCTTGCACTAGGGCAGTTAGGTGTACCTGGTGCTGATATTTCACACATGAGAGCTGATTACCTGAAGGCTCTGAATGTGAAGATACCAGGAGTGAGTACGGGGGATATCCATCTCCCTAATGGAAACATTCACAGCGTAGGCACTCCTGATGTCAACCTTGGAGGCGTGGGTATTCCAGGCGCCGATATTTCTCATTTGACTTCTCCCTACATGCACAATTTCAAAATACAGACAGCAGCAAACATACATGACATCAATCTACCAAACGGAAATATAGCAGGGCTTCAATCTCCGGGTGTGAATATGTATGGCGTAAAAACACCAGGTGCCCATATTCATGGCGTACACTCACCACATGTAACACTTTCTGGTATGAAAACAGCGGCCACATTGAAGAATATCCTTACACCAAGTGGAAGGGTGTCATTTATGGGTGTGCCTGGTGTGGGAATTAAAGGTGTGAATGCCCCTCGTGCTGGCATTGGAGGCATAAATACCCCTTATGTGGGAATTGGGGGTGTAAATATTCCCGGTGTTGGAATTGGAAGTGTAAATACCGCAGGTGCGCATATCGGGGGTGTACGATCGCCAGGTTTGGATATCTACGGCGTACAGACACCAGGTGCCCATATGCATGGTGTAAACTCACCATATGTAAAACTGTCAGGTGTAAAACCGGGGGCCACATTGAAGGACATCCTCACTCCAAAAGGAAGGATGTCTTTCATGGGTGTGCCTGGTGTGGGAATTGGAGGTGTACATAGCCCCGGTGTGGGAATAGCTGGCGTGCATACCCCGGGTGTTGGACTTGGTGGTTTATACACCGATGGTGTAGATCTAGGCGGTGTACACACTGGTGGAGTGGCATTGAGTGGAGTACATGATGATGGTGTTGCATTAGGTGGGGTCCATACTGGTGGTGTTGCTCTAGGCGGACAACACATGGATGGTGTAGCACTAGGTGGAGTACACACAGGTGGTGTCGGACTAAGTGGAGTACATGGTGATGGTGTGGAACTAGGTGGCATACATGCAAGTGGTGTAGGACTTAGTGGAATACGCACAGATGGTGTAGCTCTTGGTGGAGTACACACTGGTGTTGAACTGGGTGGAGTACAAACCCCACATATTGGACTCTCAGGAATACACCGAGCAACCGCCCCTCATCCAGCACATGTCCACATCCCAGTAGACACACAGTCCGCCGCGCACGACCACATGGAACATGCCCAGGTTAATCATCAGATGTTAGGAGACATTTTACAGGGAAAACGGGTGAACGTTGGCGATGAAGCCGACACACATGTACACGTCCACATTCACGATGAGGATACAGAGAGTGGGGTACATACTCCCGTCGCACACGACACACATGCAATCCACACAGACAACATACCACATGAACATATCATGGTAGCATCACCAGGCATTCACCAGTCAATACCACATGTCCATATCCCAGTAGAACCACATGGTGCACTAGAACACGGTCTAGATGCCCACTACTCTGCAGATCATCTAAATCAAAAGGACCTACACATACCCCACATTGTTACTAATGACCACAATAACCAAATGCTAAGCAAAATTAATCAACATAGAGCTATTACTCATGGATACAAGAATGTACTAAACGCTATACAATCTGCTGCACAACAGTACAAGGAACACGGACAAGCTGAGCATCACATTCTAGGAAATGTTTTACAGGGGAAACAAGTGAATATGGGCGATGCAGCCGATACGCATGTACATGTACACATTCACGATCAGGACACTGATGGGCATGATGATACGCACACAATCCACACAGGAAATATACTACATGAACAACCCATGGTAGAACCACCTGCTGTAGACATAGCAACACACAGAAGTCACAATGGACCACATATCGAACAACATGGCTCGCATCTTCCAAGACACGGCATCCACATAGATGAGGTACATCATGCGCAACCTCTAGGACCACTCGACTTGCAGCTTCCAGGACATGACTCGCATCTTGTACGACATGACATCCACATGGATCAGGTACCTCACGCCCAACATATAGGACCTCATGATGCACACATTCCAGGACATGACTCACACCTTCCACGGCATGCAATCCCCGCATCCCATATATCACATGCTGAACCGGTACATGCGCCTCATGCACTCCCTCGACAGAAAACCAACCACGTGCCAGTACTACCAAGAATTGCACCAGGGCGACACATCACCAAGCGATCCGCATATCTTAAGAAGATATTAGAAAGAAAACGACATTGACACTCAATATAATTGATGAAATTCAGTGACATGTAATCACTGCTAAAGGAATTGGCAAAAACGGGGGAAACAATGTGTACAAATATTTTTTATGACCTTTTATCCAAAATATTCAGCAACTAAATAATATTATGATTAAGTTTTGATTAAATTTTTAATACTCTTCTCATGTCCTTTAACCGTGTAATACATCAACGTAAAAAACACCTAGGGCTATACTGGTGAATGGCATAATCGAGAAGAGGTTTTTTAGAATTACATTTTTATTTTATAATACCACTCACCGGTATAATTATATATACATTAACATGACTTTGTTACATATGCATAGGAGTGATTAATTCACATTACAATGACATTTTCAAATATAATATTTCAAATTCTATTCTCATTATTAATATTATTTCAAATTTTTTGTGACATTTTAAACATTTTTATTTGGTGCTGGTGTAATAAAACATTTTTGGACAAATGTAGATACTAGATTTGAAAGTTTATAGTACAAAATTGTTACATGTGCATTGACTATGTATGAAAATTTTAATTTTAATTTGAATAATTAACTAGTTTCTTTTGTAATACATACATTATTTTTCTTTATTATTAAACGAACGTTAATTATATTAAAGTCGTATCGTACTGTCTGTGATAATGTTATATGGTACAGTACATTTTCATTGATTATTTATCCGTTCTTGTTAATATTATACACTGTATATTGAGTGGAAATGCAAACTCACTGGAGGAAAGAGCATGTATAATACAACTGTATGAAAACAGAGTTGTTTGTCTATTCACTCTATTGTGTATTAATAGATGGATATTATATCCATAGACAATCCATAAAAAAATGGTTATAATATTATGAATTTAACACAATGTATAAGATTAGAATACTGTCTACAAGTTCACAATTTCCTAACATTACAAAATAATTTCTATGACATATCTGTAACTTTTTATGAGAGTTGCTAAATAACTCTGAAATCTTTACTTCAATTATTCTGTAGTTTTTATGATATTACTGTAATTTGAAATTTGATGTGCTTCCTCTCTGCAATATAGCAGGCACCTTTATTTTTCACTTGTCTCGACAGACACATGAATACATGTGGGGTATTTCTAATTCATGAAGGGTCAAGTTTGAAGCCACAATTTCACCGCTCGTGTTCACTTTTTCTAACGTTTTACTTGGTAGTTTCACTATTTTGAAAGTATACCAGACTATCCACACAGTAAAAATATGTGGGAAATATAGGGCTACTTTAGTTTCCAAGACTTTTTCAGCCGAAGGTGTCAAAAGTCACATTATGTTCGGGTCAAAATATTTCAATGAGTGTAGGCTATCTCTTAATGAAAGACCTGCGGTAATTTCTCAGTTATTTAGTCGAGTCTCTATTATTAGTACAACGCTCAGCTATTGTTATTACAACTTGACAAGTTTATGTATAATATTTATGACGTCCTCGTCGTCCTGTTGAAACCATAATAAGACGTTGAAATATGTGAAAGTCTGTTCGTTGAATTGGGGCACGGTTGAATTAAAGGCCGATTCCCTACTTTCTAGCCCGATTTTCCTTGAAAGTTTGTTTTTATAGCTTAACAACACCCTTTCCC
>WNLI01094422.1:0-10694 GCA_025802215.1 Wirenia argentea
GTAGATGTATAGAATATCTGGTAGATGCATAGAATATCTGGTAGATGCATAGAATATCTGGTAGATGCATAGAATATATCTGGTAGATGCATAGAATATATCTGGTAGATGCATAGAATATATCTGGTAGATGCATAGAATATCTGGTAGATGTATAGAATATCTGGTAGATGCATAGAATATCTGGTAGATGCATAGAATATCTGGTAGATGCATAGAATATCTGGTAGATGCATAGAATATTGGGTATATGCATAGAATATCGGGTAGATGCATAGAATATCTGGTAGATGCATAGAATATGTGGTGAAGAGGAATATCTGGTATGAGGGATACAGTATCTGGTATAAGAGCCATATAATATTTGGTATGAGAGGTATAGAATATCTAATATAAGAGGGATATAATATGCATCACTTAAATCACATATACCTACTAATTTAACAACACAAACGATAAATTGTTGTTTACAATACTAATTTATTGTGGAGGTTTGCATAGGGTATTGAAGGAAGACATTTAGATTTTATATGTATATTTATGTATATATAATATTGCTATCTAAGAAAACATTATACAATGGAAGACATTTATATGTTGCTATACAATGTACAGTGGTCTATTTCTAAACGAAAATTACACTATAAAATGTAAGGAAAGTATTTTAGTTAAAAACTGTTTGTATATTTGACATATTCTGAGAGAGGACATAGTAAAATCAAATTGAGTTTCAGATTTGTATATTTAGTTATTAATATGTATATTATAGATTCCCGGATATGATTTTGTATAGGTGCAGTCGAGTGAAATATGGGAACCTGAGGTGAAATGCTATACATGCTATATGGCATAAGCATGTGTTACCTAAAATTTGGATGAAAGGCTTGAAAGCAGTAACACAGTTAAAAGTAACGGTTATCACTTCATGCTCATGTGATGTTGTTTAGCACTTTGACTTTTTCTTGATATCAATGTTAGGGTTAGTGATAATCACTAAACAATGCTATCTATAAATATACCTATATTCAGATAAACGATTGTAAAAAAAGTAAAGTTTATAAATAACTTGACTTATTGCCAACCCAGTGTATAGCATAAGCAGATGCACAGTAGAATCTCTGTACGATTTATAAACAAATTGTAGAGATGCATAGTTACTTTTTGATCACTTTTGATACAAGGCACTAATAATACTAGGCATAAAGAGATATACTTTATTTTCCATTATAATGTTGTTAAAATTACTGCTATCTTGCTCATAAAAGTGTATCAGGCTCAGCGTTAACATAAACCAACGTTTTCTTTTTTACCGCTTATTTCATGTTACATTTACGCTTGCAAAATCAACAAATCGTGGCATCTTTTTTAATCGGAAGTGGATGTTAAAATTTCGTAAACAACAAAACAAATAAATTATTTCTCTTTAGAAAGGTATAACATAACTTATGATAGATTGAGAAACGCAGATATTACTAGCATAATATCTAACAGTAATTTTGACGTTATAATGGAAAATATTCCAATGTAAGGTTTATGACGCCTAGTACTGTAGGCTATATATTTTATATTCCATAATTGTACACAATAAACACAGTAATGTATACTATAGTACAAACCGTAACAATAAATATTTATATATAAATGTACATAGTATTTAACAATAATGACAGAGAGCATGAAATAATATTAGAAAATTATGGGTATTATAAAAATATGTTGAATAAAATTGAATTCAAATCAATGTATGCAAGTAAAAATGAACTTAATGAAGTTGTTCACTTTTAATTAATAGTTAACAACGTTTATACATACAGAGGTACAATATGCCCTATACATATAGTACATAAATTTCAAGTCACATGTCTAATAGTCAAGGTAAAGTAAAGCGTAAATTTCCTACATCACACTTTTTTGAATCTCTCCCCTCCGACAAATGTCAGTTTACAACAGGTGACCGGGCTATAGTGAAGGCGCTGCTGATGGGCGCCTGTTTGCCTTTACAATAACGCACATCGCAACCAATGCTTACTCCATCTAAGGAGAATATGCATAGTCGGTACACATTTCCTACAGCTGTGTCAACCTAGGCAATCATGTGAGATGTCTTGCCCAAGGACACCACAGAGAACACAACAAATGCACACCCGACAAAGTACACTATTTTTGGTCAAGGTTACTAAAATAAATTGGTAGTGAACCATAGTACGACTGACACGATAGGCATGTAGGCCATAATATTTTTGGTCTCGTACAGGATTCGATACTTGATTATCCCGCCCTTGAATGCCATTTCTCTATTATTTCTTTATTTCAATCTCTCATTTTTTTTGTTTCGGCACAGACCTAGACCATGGTAAGGCACAGGACACAAGAAAATAACGCGTGCCATACCAAAACTTTCATGTGACTTGATTAGAACAATGAATTTACAAATAAATGTACAATAGACAATTTTACAATGCACAATAATGTTTAGTAACAACTTTGGCCGACATTAACATTTTCGAACAATATCAATATATCTTGAACAATATCTATATATCCTGAACATTAACAATATCAATATATCTTGAACAATAACATACTAATATAATAAATACAGTAAAGCACAGCACCATATATCTACCTAAATATTGTATACATGATTTTAATAGTTGGAAATTAAACTGAGGTACGTACACGTATTCAAGAAACTGGCTACTTAAATGCCATGGTATTTTACTACCTATGTTCTTCACTGTACAATGTGTACATTTATATTACGATTTAGTATTGAGTGACCAGCTAATATGACAGAATCGTGAAATTTCAAAAGTGTGTCAATATATATGAATCATAATGAATGTAAATCGGAACATCGACAAGCAATAATGGCGCGTTTGGCACAAGTCGTACGTACCAGTTGGGTCATGTCTTGTGGTGTTTCTCGTATGTACCACGTGGCGCGTTCGAGCAAAGTCGTGCAAACCGTTTGTACGAGATAAGAAATCATATAAACCGTTCGATACACATCCAACTCGTAAATACCAAGTCATGAACTTGATTGGAAATTTATAGATCGAGTTCACGACGGTACGTACGAGTTGGATGTGTATCGAACGGTTTATATGACTTCGTATCTCGAACAAACGGTTTGCACGACTTCGCTTGAATGTGCCATAAATAGCTACAAGTAAAATCATGAAAAATGTTTACATTTTCATATTGAAACAACCAGAATTAAATTAACCAATTAAATGTTAAAGTGGGATGGTTCCCTAGGCTATATAATGGTACACACTACTACATACAAATAAGCCGAAATATTGCCCGCATACCCCCACTGGACTACCTACATGTTTGTACTGTATTGTATGCGTAAAGTGCTGTTAATTTGAACAATGATGTAATTGTTCAAATTATATATTAGCAATGGTTTTCGCATCTTGAAACGTAAAAAGATATACGATGATATAGAGCGTGCAGTGAATGTATGAGGCTAGTTTTTAGGCTTATGTGTATAGTAGTTGGTACGATTCCTCCCACTCACAGTTCTACAACCTCATAACACCACAACTCAGATACAACCATACAACCATATTACACCACACATGACTGGCAACATCACATGTCTCACATACAACCATATTACACCACACATGACTGGCAACATCACATGTCTCAGATACAACCATATTACACCACACATGACTGGCAACATCACATGTCTCACATACAACCTTATTACAGCACATATGGCTGCGGACATCACACGTCTCAGATACAACCTTATTACAGCACATATGGCTGCGGACATCACACGTCTCAGATACAACCTTATTAGTTATTACAGCACATATGACAGTGGACATCACATAACTCCGATACCATTTTATTTCACATGAACGACCTCTGAAATCACACAATAAACTCATCTTCACCCAACTCAGAATTACACAACCTTAATACACCACGTATGACTGGTAACATCACACGACTCAGATACCTTATTTCACCACATAGACTGACAACATCACACAATGAACTCATCTTCACCTAACTCACAATTATACAACCGTATCACACCATTTTGCTGCAGTCCTTGTTGTATCGAAGAATTCATTTTATGGTTTAATTTAAGGGGAGTTAAATTATCATTATTAGCTGTGCCGTGAATAAACTTAAACGTGTGCATGACATTATCATTATGGTCATGAGTGATGGTTTCTGAATTCACTTTTCGATTGGGAGATATTTCCGCTTTATGATCATGATTTCCAGCTGAACTAACTTTTCGATCAGGAGATGTCTGATTTTTATAAGTTTGGAATGTTGACATTTGGTAGTTTGATTGTGATTTCTTGTCGTTACTCGATGATTTTGATTGGTTAACGTGAATGAAGTAATCCTTTGCTTTATTCAACGCGTTACCCGCAGTGTTACTTGACTTATTTCCATTTACATTGTCACGTTTAGTTTCATTACTGGCTTTAGATCCGTTCCATTTCAAAGCTTGCCGTAAGTTCCACGATCGGCGTCGGATTGAATCTTTTTGTTTATCGGTTTCATTCGAATTCACGTCAATCGTTTCCTGATTATGTTGTTTGACTGCGTTATTTTTTGTGTCCCTTGTGTTTTGTGTGGGTTGGGTAGAATGTTTTGACACATACACTTCATCATATGGACCCCGTTTGTGCGTATCGTATTGATGAACACCGTCACGTGACGCGTGGTTTATCTGTTCACGTGATTGTGTGGTATCATTACTTTTGGGTTCTGTGTCCACCTGACTTGAAGCACTTTGATTGCTATCAACAGATTCAACAACAGAATCACGATTCAACTCCCCGCTACTGCGTTGAAGATATTGCTTACACAAAATTTCACTTTTTGACAAAACCGGCGAAAAACTAAGACCTGTATTACCGTTAGACATGCACTGTTCACGGGTATCAAAATTACACTCGCCGACTAGAGGGTTACCTTTGGCATCCTTGGTTACACATCTATGAGGTTTACATGACTTAGTGTCTGCGAAGTTCATATTTTTTACAGCGTCTTCGTATGTTTCTACACTTGTGCGTTCAAACAGCCGATGTTTCACATGACCATTACCATCCGAACTACGTCGTTGTTCGTCAGTAGATGAACCCCCTGAAGGAATCGTCATCTGAGCGATATCCCCACAAACGTCCGACACCCTATCTTCATCACCAACAATACCAGATTGCGTTATATGACCACCAAAATTGCCAGAATTTCGCACTTGTTTCTGATCATACAGGTTCTCGGACTTCACAGAATACCGATCACTACCCGTCGAGTGTACCGCGGAAACTTTCGTACGCGCCTGAACCGTTACACCATATTTCTCGCTGGAAGTTGTGTGAACACTTGGTTTATTTTGCGTTGTATACCGTTCAACATCACTAGTTGTAATTGGTATGCCATATCCATCAACGTTACCAGAACCCACTAGCTTTGGCCTCATTTTCACCTGTGATTCAATCGTTGCACAATTTCCGTTTTCCTGACCACTCCTCTTTTGAACTCCATGTGTCTCATACTGAGAACTCAAGAATCCTTTACCAGAATTTTTCCGTGCGGCTTGGACAGTCTGATCAACATTTACATAACTCTTCGGCAATGTGGCGGATTGAGGTTGAAATGAATTCAATTCAACAGAAGCAGGATCGGTAATAAAGTCTGGGATCCTATTCGGTTTCCGTTCTTCGTTTTTGTTGGCTTTATCAGGAAGGTTGTCTTTGTTGTCATAAAACGGGGATTCTGGTTCATCGGGTGAGTGAAAGACAGCAAGTTCTGACCGTTCTTTGTTCTTTACCTCGGAGATCAGATGCGAACATTGTTGACGCAGTTTGCTGATTTCTGTCGTTAGAGGTTGCTCCTGTGGATTTAATTGTATAAATGGTTATTACTTAATGATATACAATCACAGAATAATGACCTTGAGGTAACATCGACTTTTGACCGTTGTTTGACCTCAAGATATGTGAACATTGTTGACGTAGTTTGCTTATTTCTGTGGTTAGCGGTTGATCCTGTGGATTTAATTGGATAATTGTTTATTACATGTAGTTAATGACCTGCAATGACGGAATAATGTATGGCCTTGAGGTAACATTGACCTTTGTTTGACCTCAAGATATGTGAACATTGTTGGCATAGTTTGCTGATTTCTGTGGTGAGAGGTTGTTCCTGTGGATTTAATTGGATAAATGGTTAGTAGACTGTAACCACAGACAGATGACCTTGAGCCTGAGGTATCATTGACCTTTGACCTCATGATATGTGAACATTGTTGACGCAGTTTGCTGATTTCTGTAGTTAGCGGTTGCTCTGTGGACATAATTGTATAATTGGTTATTACCTGTTGACCTGCAACAACAAAATGACCTTGAGGTAACATTGACCTTTGACCTCAAGAGATGTGAACATTGTTGACAGCGATTGTTCCTGTGGATTTAATTGGTTATTAGTTAATGACCTGTAATCATAGAATAATGAATGACCTTGAGGTAACATTGACCTTTGACCTTTGTTTGACCTCAAGATATGTGAACATTGTTGACGCAGATTGCTTATCTCTGTGGTTAGCGGTTGCTCCTGTCGATATAATTGTATACATGGTTATTAGTTAATGACTGCAACCACAGAATTATCTATGATCTTGAGTTAACATTGACCATTCACCTCAAAATCTGTGAACACTGCTCAGTGCTCATGTATATAGTTAAATGATTTCTGATGGTATATTAGGCGTCGTTTCTGTGAACATAATTCTACCATTGGAGAGGCAGGATTGTCAACGTCATGACACTTAAAGAAGAAGAATTGACCTACAATCATGGGACGAAGGACAGAACAATGACCTTGACCCACATCCATGACCTTGATAACATTGACTATTTACATTTGATCAGCGACAGAATGTTGATGAAGTTTGTTGACCATGGATGACAGATGATGATTCTGAGGAGAAGAAAACAGATAGTTAGTGACAGACACTCGCATAAACAGTAGGTGTAAATCATGATCTTGACAATATTATTGACCGGTTTTAAAGAACAAATGACGGTATTGGAAAACCCTTTTTCTTTTGCGTATATGGTAACACATATTTGTGCTACACTTGCTAAGGGCTTTCTCGACCGGGTCTCTTTAAAAATTGGCTAGTATAAATCTGCCACTAAAAACGCCACACGGCAGTATCATAACATTTGAGTAGACACAGCCTTTTGAGTCGGAGCAGCCGAGGTGCGAATCCGCAGACAAAGACCTGTCATATCGTGTCGATTAACAGACTGGCGTGCTAATCGCTACACCACTAGCTCACAGTCTGTGTAAGTTCTGAATCCATTAGTTACTTCCCTTTATTTCATGGGCACCACTAGTGCCATGTCCTACCAAGTTGCCACATCGGGGGCTCTTCTCAAATCCACATTTGAGACATTTGTACCATGGCAACATGGACAGTCATGAATTTGCGGTATACGACTTCATACATTTTTTTCTCATGGACTCATTCATTACACGAATTTTGCAGCTCTGCAGATCCCCTAGAGTCACATCCACCCATCTGGTTCGACGGCCACTTGTGGCGGTTAGTTTACGACTCATTTGTCCACTTCTTTTATTACTAGTGACACAGTAAATTTTACTAACCAGTTAACCTCCACCAACTAACCGGTTAACCGCGATTAACCTCTAAGCGCATATCAACGATGGTATTGTTATTAAAAATAGTAAAATATATATAAAAACATAATAAGTGATAAGTTTTGTCATAAAATGGTAATTATACATAGTTACAATATTATTAGTTGTACGTTTAATGTTCATCATTTATTTTCATTTTATCTATATTTATTGTGTGAATATTGTATGCATAGGTTAACTGGTTAGTAAAATCTCTAACCGCTTTCACCATTATTTATTACAGTATAAGGTAAACAAACTTGGTACTGACCGGTAGTTTCCTGCGTGCAATGACCATCTCCACAGTAGGGCAGCACCCAGCAGCTATGTGGCTACTAACATCAACAGGTGCGAGCCCAATCATTGGTGATCCCCCAACCTGGTGGCACAATGTACTCATGTGATTAACAAAGGGTACCCCATTATTCAAATCATAGGTACAATACAGAATTTTCTCCACAGCGGGACAACACACATCAGCTATGTGGCTGGTGACGTGAACAGGTGCGAGGCCAATCATTGGTGTTCCTGCGACCTGGTGGCATAATGACCTGATACTCATGAGATTGCAAAAGGCACCCGCTATTTAAATAATACTGCAGATATAATATAGCATTTTCTCGATAGAATAATTTAATTCAAATTTGAAGCAACTTGCTTGTTGAGTTCGCTGTATGCTCACAAAACTACTAAAAAATACCAAGATGCCAGCAAGCTATAATGAGCATATCCTAGCCCATGGGTGGTTTGTATACTCCAATCATTTTATTTGAAACACCACCGATCCGACAGGTTGGGACATTGTGGTTTCAATTCCCAAACTGTTTTATGAATATATCCTTGCACAGAAAAGACCAACGATATCGAACCAATTGTTAATCTGTAAATTAGCTGACTACATGATGATGATGACTATTGAGAATTGACCTTACTCATGGTGTAGTGGTCAGCACGTCAGCATTTGTCAATCGGCAGGTACTTTGGTCGCGAGTTCGACACACAGCTGTGACCATTAAAAGGGATTTTTCCCAGGCTTTCAAACCCACATTCGCGAGATTCATGCATGGACATGGACATATTCTGAAAGTGCGGTTTATAAACGCACACATTTATTTATTTATTTATTAGATACTGACCTCAATAAGCAGATCTCCTTTCTGCATGTTTCCATGGCCACTCGACATCACACAGCCACCAGCCACCCACTCCACACACAAAAACTCATATTTCTTCAACCGATTCGCGTCTTTTTTCACTCGTTTGAAAGCACTTCCCGGGCCACCTAACCCAATCGCATAATTCCCTTTCGGCGTGTTTTTCCGTAACTCAGCTGCTAATACCGGTAAGTTTACGGAAATTTCCGTAAGTGACAAACATTGTTCTATCGATTGTTCAGGCAACGGTTTAAACTCCACGCAATAAACATGACAAGCCGTGAGAATCTGGTAAAACGTCGGGCGAGCGGCGTCAAACTGTGGTTTCGGTGAGGAGTGACAATCTGGAGAAACCGCCGGGTCAGACTCATTACTAGAGAATGATGTGTGGCCACGGTTGAGGTAACTGTAGAACGGTGGACTGGACGTGGCATCACCGGCGACACCAACGCCACGATTCATGTGTTTGGTGTACAGAAGACTGTTACATTCTGATTCCCCGTTCGTCGCGTACCCGGAGTCCATCATACTGCTTTGTGCGGTGACATGATTCATGCCAAAGTCACTGCCTTGGTCGCTGTGGGGCTTACCGGGGGAAACGGAAACGGTGGAATTGCGTTGTCGTAGGACACCGGTTGCGGACGCGTCATGGTGAGCACTTAAGTCAGTTTTGGATGGAAGTTTATGAGGGTGATTTATGTGGCCTGAGTTTGCGACATATGTTCCCCCGGGCGTAGGGTTTGTGTATTGGTCATGATTGTTTATGTTACTGAAAGTAGCGGCGTTTCTTTGTTTATCAAACCCTCGCTGATCGACAATAGGAACAGACCGAGTTACCGACAAGCTTTCGTGTACGGGTGTGAATGTGTTGTTACCACACATGGCCATGTTAGACGTACTCTGTACAAGAAGCCTACCGTCCTCATACGGGTAATTTCCACCGTGTGTGTATATCACATGACCGTCAGCGTTATACGTCATGAAGCTATCACAAGCGGGGATTTCCCCACCACAAACCGTCAACCGTCGTTTCATCAGTTCAGCTAATCGTTCCTTTTTGTTATCAATATCCGTACTGGGAATCTGCGGTAATGTCCGTCGCATCCGTGGCTCATTTTTACCAGTGGAATTTTCCCGAGATGCAACGCAACCCTCTGATGAAACTCGATAATTTTCCACAGTTCCCACACTACCTTCCTGAGAACCCATACGTCCCACACAACTTTTTCTAGCTTGTTTGTTATAAATCCTTTGTGCGGTGTTACGTAGTTTGACGTGCGACGACGCGTCCGAACTAATGCTGTCCCGTTTATACAACCCCGAGTTATTCGTGTTATGCTGGTAATTTACAGACATTGTAGAGGCAGGTTTGGAAGCTACAGATAGATTTGTGTTCATATCATTGGTAGCGATATCACCTAAACTACGACATCGATTCCCATGAGAATAATCCTCATCGTTCGCGTTAACGTCAACATTTGACCGTGTTTCGTGGTTGGATGACGTTGCCGTTAGATGAGTTTGTGGTGCTGGTTTAAGGGACACTTTGTCAGCGTTTGAGAAAATGTTGTCACAACTGATGCTGCTCGGTAGTTTTTGAGGCGATGGACGGCCTCGTGGGCAAGTGGCACTCCTGAAATGTAACAGACATGTCTTCATGGTTTGTGGTTAACAGTATGAGTGAAAAAGTTAAGAGAACGGGAGAAATCAGGGGAGGACATTGGGATTGGTGTGGGGAAAAAGACCTGGTACAGTAGTTGATAGACAATATAATAACGTTGACACACTTGCCAAAAGTATACCGGTATGTTCCGGAACATACTGGAACAGTCCCAGAAAGTCCCA
>WNLI01094644.1:0-10691 GCA_025802215.1 Wirenia argentea
ACTTTACAATCATCATCTAAAATAACAGGAAAAACAGAATGGTTAAAAAGTAAAATTAAAAATATCAGCCTGTTAAGCGAATTACAATGAATAAAATGGACATATTGTTCAAACTAAGAATAGGAATTTAATGGATAAAAATAAAGCGCCGCAGTGTACACGCAGCATAATGCCATGCAGCCATGGCCTGAAACTGAAAGCATCAAGGGACTCACAACAGATCATTAGTGGCCATTGATGGGGTGGTCAGCGGTGGGTTTGTACACTTGGTACCCCAGGGTGAATGTCGTTACTCATGCAGTTGACGTTTATTATGAGGTTCTATAAATCACTTTATATACTGCGAATTATAAAAACTAATAACTGTATAGTGCACTGTGCACTATACGACCAATAAGACAGCCACATGTGACCACAAACTTGACCACTTACTGACAACTGTTAACCCACACATGTACAGTGTGCATGTCACTTACCCTAGAATACTGTATCTAATATTGTATCCGACTCTTTAGTATGTACAAGTATCATACAGAATAATATTTCGGTATATTAGTTGGCCGTTCGGCTCTTTAGGTGATATCGCTTCGGTATCAGCTCAGCGACAGGAGATATCGCTTCGGTGTCGGTCGGTCGGATATGCAGGTGGGTGATATCATTTTTGTTGTCGTATTGGCAATATTGCCATATATCATATCGATATCGTTTTGGTTTCCAAACACCCTATTCAACCAATGCCAATTGGCAATCATAACTTTTGCAATAGCAAACATGTTTGGGATAGGAGCAGTCAGTATCAGATTAAGCACATGGTTCGGGTCAGATTTTCACATCTCAATTGTAGTGTATTCAGTACTATAAATAGTCAGTTACTAAGCACATTTAATAGAATCTATGATAACTGTTGAACAGTGATCACTGCACTGCATGCCTCTCTAGTTTTCATTGAGAAACCTTGATAAACATAGTAAAATGCATATGTTCTATCACGTCATCATAGCTTTGCTGTGTATATCGTACACCACACCCGCACCATCGACGCTATCCCCACCAAACACCAATCCTGTGACTGATAGACTGTCATTGTGGTTCTCGTACGCCCAACGTGGGTTCAAGTCTGTGGCAGCGAGTATCGTGGGACTTAAACGAGGAATGTTGGATGAGAGAGAACGGGTGTCTACTGTGGTCGATGGTGAGTGGTGTTGACAATACCGTATTGTCTTTACATTTACATACAGGTACACTTATTATTAACATATCAATTGATATCAATTGATTATATTTGAACGCAAAACTCAAAGTGAAACCTAAATTCATATATATATACACTCAGTCACTCACAATACACAAGATCAAAAAAATGTAGACAGGCTTTCCAAATATGTCACATACTGTATTCATTGTACGATAACTCCAGTACATTTGTGTTTTTGTGGTGATACGAGTTTTTGTACGTATACTGTACATGTAACACAAGTATCTGATGAAACCGCCTTTAATGTGGATACCACGTGGGAACAATTTAAAGACAATGTACATTACATAGCTCTGCGATATGAACTTTCGGCAAAACCAGCCAGCTTAGTAAGGATTTGGTTCATCAACGCATTGAGGGATGCTCGCATCGCGTACAGAGCGAATCCAACAGAATCGACAAAAGAGCATTCATGCAGACATGCACAGAGAGCTAAGGATTGTGAGTTGAAAAAATGTCATGAAAGAACGCAAGCACGAAAGAACCGACAACCACCAAACACAAATGAGTTAAATATGTAAATTGCGGACATGTCTGTTGCGCACACATTGGACTCATCACCCACATGTATGAGACACTGTCAAAAGCTATATATATATACAAACTGACTGAATAACAACAACAAACAGATTAGCAATGGATATACATTTCCCTTAGGGTAAAAGTAAAAAGATGTGGTGCTGTGGTCGAAAAAACAAAATGAGATGGGTTGGGTTTGGTGTTTGGCATTAAAAGACATGGTGTGATGTAGTTAATTCATCAAAATCGTTGCCCATTCAAGCCTTTTTATAGGGTTCTTGTTTTTGTCGTCCTGTTCTGTTCAGAACCATAGCCTTGTATAGGTCTTGCCTGTCTTTCAGATTACCACAGAATTTTTTTTTCGTATAGTACATGTCATAATCTGCCCAAAACAGGAGTGCGCCTGTAAACGTAATATCAGTAGCAGATTTGGCATGAGCATCACGATTACAGTGTACAGTAAATTGTATAATCTTGCGTACTTTTACTTTACCGATTGGGATCTAGTCATTCCTGCGACGGACACCACGTCCTTTACAGTAACACGTTTTGTAACAGGAGTGATGAATTAATGATGCCACCGAAAATTCACATATTTGTATGTCACGTGTTGACATAATATTAAAAGCATGGTGTTATTCACACCAGTGTTTAATTATTCATAACTAATAATTATTCAGGCTATCTTGTTACTTCAATAATAAAGGGTTTATCAAAGGATAATAACACTGGTGTCATATTACGTTTTTTCATCAACCAACACGCCAACGAGTCTATTTCATTAACAACTACGACGTCGTGTAACTTGTACATCTAAGTTAACTTGGTAATTTGATAAATATTTCTCAACCTGTAATATAACGTTTCGTAATGAGATATGTTAGGAATGACACTGCGTGGAGAATCTGTAGGTAACATACTGGTTCTTTATCTTATCTCCATTGACTATCAAATGTTCATGATAGGCTGATAGTGATTGACCGATGTCAACCGCTGTCACTCTGTCGTAAAACTGTGAAGATCACTGATCTACTGTTCATATATAAAGCTCCACTTTTTACTATTTACATTACTTATTTACAATTGTATATATATGTACATATGTTCTTTTTTTAGCTATATTGTATACCATATTATGCATATGGTTTTGGAATAAATTGATTAAAAATCAAGCCACATCCCAATGATATGGCCTGGATCAGAGGGGTGTGGCTTGAACAAGTGTAACCAATGCACATACCGGTTGACATCTGTCAATCAGTGTCAGACTCTATACAGAATATTTTTTGTTGGAGAAAAATATCTTTTAAAGGTTCACTTTCAACTTTCTAGCCCAATTCTCCTTGAAAGTTTGTTTTTATAGCTTAACAACACCCTTTCCCAATTAGTACATCACCCCTGATTTCATTTTTGTCAATGTAAAATGTTTCGCAAACCATTTCCAAAAAATGAAAAGTAATGGTCCTGAGACTTTCGGGTTTAGCGAATTTTCCGTAAAAACGTACAGTATTTCACCTACCTATATTAAAATGGATATTTCTCGGCTCATACGTGACCAATTTTAATAATGTTGATATCTGTGTGTCAGGAATTGATAGCCGTTTCTAATGGGTGTATATTCATTGGCGATTGATTATGGCTCTGGACAATTTAAATTATAAGCGTGCAAACATGGTTGAGGTTTTGACGGCCACAAAATTAGGGATTCCGGTGTTTTTGCTCCAAATATTATGTCATACTGGGCAATTTAGAGCCCAAATTACAAATCTACTGTAAGTGTACCAGTGGGCTATTTCTGTATCAAATTTAGATTTTCGACAAAAAAAATCGCGAACAAATTTTTCGCCACCCATTGCTCTAGTACTATAGTGGGAAAGTAGAAAGACGGCCTTTAAGATCACCGGTGGCAAGGGGGATAATAGTTGGTACATAGTTATCATTGTTTATGGTGGTCTAACTTTCGGTGCAGTGCCTATGATGACGAGATAAATATAGAATCTATGATTTAGTAAAAAGTTGGACTTACAAAATGAATATGACATGATATAATATAAATGACATATGGTATCCGCACGATCCATCATCTCCCCACAATGTTGATTTTATGTGGTATTGCTCTCGTGTTTAACTCAGTAACATATGCCAAAGCCGCCAATGACGTATTCACAAGTACCGAGTCCTCTGATCCCAACAACAACAACACCGTATCCACCAATGCCACCCCCATTCATGCTACATCCGCTCAAACAGTATTTGCCAACGCCACTCACATCACTTCTACAGTAATCAACAATACATATTATCCCTCTACACCAACCAATAACGCACATCCTGTCCCGCCATTACTAAGAAAGCTTAACCAACTCGCTGGAGGTTACCATTATGTCGCATCGATCCTCGCAAAACTTGAATCCACCCAGATCACTACACAACAGGCTATCCGTGTGGTAACAGAGCGACAAAGTAATATCACTGATGTTCTTAATCAAGTAATGCACGAATTGAGCGAACTGAAGAAAATGTATGTCCATGCACGAGGTATGTTAGCTTAACTATTACCGTTGATCCACCAATTCTAGCAAGTAAATCAAAGCAATTCGCCTACCTAACCCCACCTAAGTTTTGCTCTGATACCGTTGACACATCTACGCTTGCAAGTGGGTTAAAATAAATTACCTGTGTCACCTGTGTATCGTTGACACATCAACAACACTACCCAACTTTACATCGGCCATGTAGTTCATATTATCATGTGATACTCCCTCATCGAAATAGCGGACACGGATTGACCATCGGAACCCCTATCAGAGTAGCTAGCTGATGACCAGCATTTTTGTATTTTTTTCTGTGTAAATTACTTTTTATATTATCACGAACCAATATGACGAATTTTTTACTTTCCCTCATCCACGCATCATGTGGTGAAATACACCAAGGTGACATAACCATGACACCAGACATGTCGTGTAACATAATATCACATGCCTCACGGTGTAGTGGTTAGAGCGTCTGCCTTTCATGCGAGAGCCGCGGGTTCGACGTCATTACTTGCGGGGATTTTTCCTGGGCTTTCCATCCGCATTTGAGACACCTGTACCATGGCAACATGGACAAACGTGAAAGTGCTAGAAAAAGTACACTAACAACATCATGAATGATCTCTGCAGGGTAATGTGGACAATTGTTAATTTGAGGTACACAGGTAGCTCCTAGTGACATTAGTACCACCCCAAAATACGCAAACCCAGCCCGGGGCCAATTGTCATCAATGAATTTGACAATTAGATTACCATAGCACCAGGAATTTTAGGTCTAAAAGTCTAGCAATTTCAAAGATTTTTTCTATGCCATTGTGAATTTTACTGCCATTTGTTTTAAGAACACATGTGCCCACACCCTAAATAATAAAAGATAATTGAGTCACGTACCACCCTGGGACCGACAGCTGCATGTGAAAACGAAACAACTTTCATTTTGGTAAATTCACAAAATGACTGTTTCGATCCCGGTTACGTACTATTCAGCTCCAAATTCGAGCTGGTACAAAATTTTATCGCCGGCCGAGACTCGAGTAGTGTTCGGACGATACGTACCCGTACCCGATCGATACGATACTCACGCAGTATCGACTCCAATTTTTAAAGTATCGATACATATCATAGTAGTGGTAAAGGGAAGATTTCTAGCCATATTTTTGCTGATCCTGCCATCTCTTTGGTAGTTCTGCTGCATTCTCTAACTTCTGTCCATATCTTTCCACACTTCACTGACTTGACTTCAGGTGTCGTCTCCATCCAGGAGGTTGACTGTCATGGATCTCCAGGCGTCACGGTTTTCTGCCATTCGTACACACTGACTGAGCGTCATTCCTGTCCATTCTCGTATGTTGTCGGCCCACATCATTCTTGGTCTTCCTCTTCCTCGTTTTCCCTCCACTTTCCCTTCGCACAGATCTTTCTCGATACAGTCATGTCTTAGAATATGTCCGAGATTAGAGTAGATTATCTAAGTAGAAAGATACTTAGATACATAATATACACAGCCATTTTCATATGATCATAATATATGTACTCTAAGAAGCCATTTCCATATGGGCGTAATAATAAGCAACCATTTTTATATGATCATAATTATACGCAGCCATTTTCATATTCATTTTCGTATGAACTATATTTTGTGTAGGACTACGTTGTACTATCTGTATTCTTATCGAGTATAATTGCCATTACTTATGTTTGTGAAATAAGATATGGTACAAGTTTGCCAATGTAATATCACATGGTACATATCAATATCTTGGTACATGGTATTAAATGATATGGTATTAAATATTAATAGGTTGCCAAATCGGATCATCTAACACCTTAATTGGATCATTGACGCTTTGGTGCGCACAATTTTCTATCTAAATGTAAATTGGCCGCCTAATAAGGACCTAGGGATAATTTAATTCGTTTGTAAATCATGTACTACATAGTGTACCGTAAGTATAATCAGTAGTGTCACAACGCCGGTTAACTGGTTCAAACCGACAGTATTGGAGTAGAGTTTTGATTGATGGTTATCACTTTATTAATTTAATGGTCTGTATACCTTTTCGAGGTTCAGATGAATCATGCTCCCTTTTTGGGGAGTTTTTAGCCATCTCATTTTGATGATCGTAATCCTTGAACGTTGACCACCTGTGGTCCGAAATGGCTTACCGGGGCGTAAATTAGCTATTCTTTTTGCTATACAGTACACAATATCCTTAATCACACGGGATATTGGGGATAATAAGAGATTGTCAGTTCTGTATAAAAAAATAGTTTGTCTAATTACATGTCATTGCGTGCAATGTCAATTACGTATGTTTTATGTTGCAATTCTAAAAAGTCAATTGATTTACTGACGATTTGGCATTACGCTGTGCTAGTAAATATACATGATGCTTACATCCCGAACTTTACAAATATTCACATCACATACCATGTAAGTTATCATTGATGTTTATGAAAATTATTATTGTTATGTTATCAATATACGCACATATTCCCATGGCATGAAAGCAATGTTTATGAAAATGTCATTATTATTTGGAAAAGTCACGGGTGAAGTTTTAGTGATTATGTAGAGTTTAAATATGTAAAGTGTCAACGAAATATTTAAAATTGTATTTTAGGACACAAAACTAAAGCTTTTTTTATTGTCATGTTTTATCGAACAGTCGTCCGAACTTTACTGAGCTTGAAGATTGTTAATCACATTCGCCTATAGTACGGACAATTCACGCAATAATCATTAGATGCTCTACAGTATGTCATATGCAATCATTCAATCAAGAAGCAATCTATCTAATTGACTGTCATGGAAGGTAGAAGGTATTGTAATAGGATCTTCGGAACTAGGGAAACTCTGAATCATTGGCCTCAATCTTGGACAATTCACACTTTATTGCGATGTTAAGGACTAAGGAATCACTGGCCTAGATTTTGATCATCCTACATGGCTCCTACAAGACCATATAATACACAATCAATCCAGAAGCAATCTTTTACTATTTTGCTGATATTAGGGAGGGCACTACTTTATTGTGATGTTGGGACTCTGGAATCGTTGGCCTAGATTTTGGACAATTCACGAATCAATGACCTCGATTTTGGACAATGCACACTTTACAACTGTCCAACATGAACGGTTACGCTACCAGACCGTATAACACACGATCAATCAAGAAGCCATCTTTTACTACTGTATTCATTGACATTAGGGATTGCACTACTTTGTTATTATATTAGGCTCTATGGAATGACTGGCCTAGATCTTGGACTCATTAAACATCACCAAAAGAGCCGGGAGGCATTCCTTCCCTCCGCTATAGCCTCCGCTATATGCAGGGTTGGGTTAATGCTGTTTAAGGGAGTAAGGTCCGTTCTATACGCCAAGCTTGTCATGTGCCGCGCCGGAATATTTGGGTACGACAATGGACAAGCTCGGTGCATGTAACCAACCGATACGCCTAAAGTCACCCAGTCTCACGGCGCAAGTGCGCCTCCGATACACGTTGGTTGCAGACGACGAATCTATCATGAGCCGGGCTCAATATTTTTCCCATAATGCATCAGTCTCGCAACGGGGGCGCATGTACAGTCAATTACGAAACTTAAAATAATAGTAGTAAATTGTATTTTTATCGGATATCAACTGGCGCCAATTCGCCAATAACATCACGTGGTAGCGAAAATCGATCGATATCGAAATACGACGCATGACAGTTACGGCCGTTTGGAACTACCAGCCGCGCCGACCCAAATACGCCTATTCAGGTTCGGTACGTACGGTTGAAGCTCGGCGTATAGAAGGGACCTTACAATATTAGTGAATGCGACGGTGTTTCCCGATTTTAAAATTTGCTGGTATATGTTTTCGTTCACTCGTTCAATGCTCACATTTGCATCATTAATCTTATTGAGAGCCAAAGGCGTATCAAGTTGCCTGATAAGCTGTTCTTATCACTGCTTCCTCCATAGAAGGGATTCCGTAGCTCTGTAGATCCCCAAGAGACACTTCCACCTGGCCCCTACCTGGTATGAGAATGGCCACGAGTCAAGACCCCCCAGGTAACCAGACGAGGATCCGTCTAGGTATATCTTCATACGCGATGTGTGAGTAACACCCTCACTGGGATAGAATATATGTTTTCTTTACACATGCCTCTATTTTGCTGAATATGTGCCCGTATTCTTGGTACAATACTGTGTGAAATTAGGCAACATAAAATCATTGTTCATTCATAATATATTTCTTCAAGATGGTGGTAAGTTATAATTAATGGGTCCCCAGCGAAATATTTGCATTGATGAGCTATAACTATAAGTAAGTACTGCCAGTCTGATTGCCAATCAATCAATCAATCAATCACTCAATCAATCAATCAATCAATCAATTAATCAATCAATCAATCAATCAATCAATCAATCAATCAATCAATCAATCAGTGATATGTAATCTTTGATTGGATTCGCCAATGACAAAATTTAATGAGCGGGAGATTTACAGTTTCAAATGAGGCATATCGTGTTAGGCCCATGGCCAAGCTATGTAAATTGTAGTAGGCTGGTGTCTAAGACGTGTCATCGAATAGAGAATACATTGTGTATATGGAAATTGCGTAAAATGAACCTACCTTGAACCTACATATAGGTCTTCCGGCTCACACCTATAGGTCTTCCGGCTCACACATATAGGTCTTCCGGCTCACCTATAGCCCCCCTCCTGTCTTCTATCTTGCACCAGGGTGAAATCTTCCCAGAATGACCTAAGCCTCATATCACCCATATCTAGTAATCAGTAACATCCACTTGTACTACCTTTAATCTGTAGGTTCAAGGTAGGTTCATTTTACGCAATTTCCATATATAGAGATGCCATTGCGGTTTGATCCAAAAATCCCAAATAAAGGGGTCCTACCACCGGTACCATCATGTCTTATGAATAGGTACAGTATTAAGTACTAGCAGTTCATATACAAATTATTCAATATTTTGTGCTCAAATGTTTATAATAACACAGAAGGTAAGCTTTCAACAACTTCTTTTAATACACCGGTAATCCGGAAGTATATAATGCTCCATTATTTTCTTTGCACCTAAAAGTCAATAACTTAACCTTGACATATTATGTATGTAGGCCTACAATGAAACGATGGCTATATGGCATGGCTATGTGGCGCTTGATGTATCATTGTAGCTGATACGGGATGGGAGGCGCAGATGAGGTACATTACATGAAGTTCTCAGTTGTAGACACAGTAGTTTGTTAGCCAATGGTGGACTGTGTGGGATCATCAGATATCAAGAGACCCGTGTCGTTAGTTGGCTCAGATGTAGCATAGTCTGCAAGTTGTGGTTACTGAGTGGGAAGAGGCGCTGGCATCGATAACCGCGATATGGATTAGACCCCGGCTCGTACCGTCTTGTAAATATTTGGTCGTAATTTGTCATGTCAAAACTGTATTTTGCTTTACAAACATTAAATTGTGTATACCGGTACCTTTAAATACGTAAGCTTATTATGTGAAAGATGGCAGATGGCAGATATATTATTAGTTATTCTTCATTTTAGGTGTGAATATGGTATAGTATTACTATCCCATATTCACACCTACTGTAAAATGAATGTATTACCATTTTGAACTTATAATTCATTTCCAACCTCCACTGTACAGTATGTACTCTGCAACGGATGTCGCTGTAACAAATATAGTATTGTCGAGTCGCCGCGAACAGAAAACAGCGTCATCGGTATTTTTTGAAAAACGCAGCGTCATAGCAGTAATAATTTTGACCTTGACCCCCAAAAGTAGGATATTTTCGACCTTGAGAATACGGGGCGATATTTCCATGCTTTTAACCAATCAAAATCCCGGAAACATCTCAAAATGGTAATATATTAAATTATTGGGTATTTATTTTTTATGATTAGTGTGTAAGTCTCACTGATAAATTCAGACACAAATGACGATTGTCTCAATCATAATTATATGAAAAATCAAAAAATAAAATTTAATATAATCAAACGCAATAACATTATTATAGGCCTATACTTCTGCGTTATTGGATAATGCCACAATGATGTGAAATATTTAGGTACATGCATGGAAATAGTATGTTTTTGTGCTTGTTCCCAGAAATTACTAGCCTATCAGGCGTCAGGTTATGCATTTTTATCTGAAAGTATACAGACAGTGTGTGCAAAAACTTTAGGGTATGGCTTGAAGCCAAGTCAAAAGCGAAATATAGTTTTAGCTAATGTGGATCGGCATATAATGTGCCTCAATAGCTCAGTCGACTGCGCGTTGGTTATTGAGAGATTGTTGCACACACAAATTCATCGTCATTCGCATGAGACGTTAAACCGAGGTGCGTGCGACTGTTAA
>WNLI01094755.1:0-10691 GCA_025802215.1 Wirenia argentea
GGAGAGGGCATGAGTGGGGCGGGGCGGTGATCGCGCGATGTGTCGGTTGTGAGCGTCGTGGTGCATGTGGTGGTGTAGGATGAGGTGTATGACGGTGTGGGGCGTTGTTGGTGTGCGGGTTGCGGGTGTGACGTCGGGAGGGCTTTCGGAGGTGGTGATTTAGGCGTGTTGTCGCGGTATGACGGAGGGTCGACGGACGATGTGAGGGATGGTGGGTGGTATGATATGGCGGGTGGTGTGGGTGATACCGCGTGGGGTGGTGTGTCTATGTTGATGACGGAATCATCGTTTGATGGAGGGTTAAGGTTCATGGAGTAAGGGGAGGAGATGGTCGCGTCACTGTCTTCGTCAGAGTCCTCGGTCAGATCGATGACGTCAAGATTCAGTTTCTTCGGCTCAGACTCTGCAATCACGAATCATACCATCATTACAGTGTTCAATTATATCACAAAATAAGTTCATCAGGTTGGAAGTTCACATTTATTACAAATAATTTAAGATACATTAAGTAACATTTCAGTCGCAAAGGTCTTTCTCGGGCTGGCGATTCTTGTTTTTTGACAGGTGCGCTCTGTTGGTTTTGACGCTAAAACGTGATGCGACATGTGACGCCATTTGTTCGCGGTGTAATTTCCCACACATGGCGCATTGTTATACCGTGAAAAGATGTCAGCTCACATTTTGGCGCCGAAACCAACAGAGCACAACTGGCAAAATACAAGAATTGCCAGTCTGACGAAGGCCTTTGCTAAAGACTGAAACATTCCTAATGTTATATAAAGATTTCCTTGCTCTTCTCCAAAGACATGCACGTGTGGTTGAATTTTTGCAGTGAAAATGTAACTGTGAAAAATTGCCTCGGCCGGGACTCGAACCCGGGACCTTCCGCTAATGTAACTCAAATTACTGGTTGTGTGTTATGTAAGATATCATACCAGTATCGGAGAGATCAGTAATTTGTTCGATGGGGCGTTTAACGACTGCCACGGTGGAGGGGGCTGGGGAAGAGAAAAGATCCACTGCCTCACTCACCGGCAGCCATTCATGAATATCTTTCCCAAGAACATAATTGTGTTAGTGATAATGTAAGATATCGTACCAGTATCCGAGAGATCAGTGATTTGTTCAATCGGCCGTCTAACAGCTGCCACGGTCGAAGGGGCCGGAGACGAGAAAAGATCCACTGCCTCACTACAGTCTCTCACCGGCTGCCATTCGCCGTCATTCGTGAATTTCCTCGCCAAAGGATATAATAATTATGTAGGTATAGGTATCGTACCAGTATTAGAGAGATCAGTAATTTGTTCTCTCACCGGCTGCCATTCGCCGTTACTCGTGAATTTCCTTGCCCAAGGACATATTGTACTGATTATGTAACAAGAAATGCACCGTACGGTCCGTACCAGTGTCAGAGAGATAAGTAATTTGTTTGATGGGGCGTTTACCGGCTGCCACAGTGGAGAGGGCTGAAGATACACCGCCTCGCTACAATTTCTCACTGGCTGCCACTCGCAGCCACTCGCGAATTTCCTTGCCCAAGGGTATATTGTAGTAATAATGTAGTAGGTATAGGTACCGTACCAGTATCGGAGAGATCAGTGATTTGTTCGATGGGCCGTTTAACAGCTGCCACGGTGGAAGGGGCTGGAGACGAGAAAAGATCCACTGCCTCACTGCAATCCCTCACTGGCTGCCACTCGCCGTCACTCGTGAATTTCACATCTGTGAAGTCTGTCGCTTGTTTGATGATGCACACAAATAGTCTGTGAATAAAAAATAAATGGTTGGTTAACAATAAGTGACTACCGGGGTATGACAACCGGGGGAGTAAACATTCTTTGATGAGGACTACAAATATATAATGGATATAAAATAAATAAATATGTGCTTTTATATACCGCACTTTCAGAATCTGTCCATGTTGCCATGCAGGAATCTCGCAAATGCTGGGTTTTGCAGGGTTCGAACCCGCGACCTCACGTTCGAAAAGTCACCGCACTGACCAGTACAGTGAGGGCCATGCAGACACAGAGTGTTTCTACATAAATCCATTCATCAATCAATCAATCAGCTAATTGATTAATCGTCCAATCGATCAATAATTCAGTACGGAAATGAATGAATGACTCAATGAATGAAGGAATCAATGAATGAATGAATTAGTCGATGGATGAATCGATCAATCTATGAATCGTCAATCGATGAACATTGAATCCGTCAATGAATGAATCGAATCATTCAATCAATCAATGAATTGATTGTTCGATCGATGAACCGGTCAATCGTTGAATTAATCAATGAAACTGCGAAAATGTACCATTAATTTTGACCTACAGTACAGTACAGAATTGTGCACCAATATATCTAAGCTGACATACCCATCAATAATGAGATTGGCGTAGTTGGTTTTCTCGTCGCACACCGGACACACCCACGTTGGTTTCTTTTCGTTCATGCGTAGGTACGTGTCGGCGTCAAAACATTGGAGATGAGTACAGGTGCTCGCTCGACATGGTACTCTCATCATCATCTTGCCAAGCTACAGGTGAAATAAATAATCAAGTAATTAGATTAGAGTATTTGTTGTGGCAGGTATAGTTAACATCATGTCAATACTTCTAGCCCATGCGGACGTAAGTGATGGCCTCTAAACACTGGAGATGAGTACACGTGCTCGCTCGACATGGTACTCGCATCATCATCTTGCCCAGCTACAAGTGAAATAAATAATCAATCAATCAATCCATAATTATTTGAAGTGACATTTGCGTACAATGCCGTACATCAATTTCTTGTTCATACTTAGATATGTGTCTATGTCAAAACACTGGAGATGGGTACACGTGTTCGCTCGGCATGGTACTCGCAGTCTCGCATCATCATCATCTTGCCCAACTACACGTTAATACCAATCAAGTAATGAAATCATTTGTTATGGCAGGTATACGATATAGATACTTTTCGTTCATACGTAGGTATGTGTCGGCGTCAAAACACTGAAGATGGGTACAGGTGCTCGCTCGACATGGTACTCGCATCATCATCTTGCCCAGCTAAAAGTGAAATAAATAATCAAACAAAGAATTCATCTGTTATGGCATGTATAAGATGCCTCAATGCTTCTTGTTTATACGAGTACAGGAGAAATGGGTACACGTGCTCGCTCGACATGGTACTCGCACCACCATCATATTGGCAACCTAATGGTGAAATGAATGAATCAATATTACATGGCACTTTTCGAGGTTTGAATGAACGCATCCGACACACAGCCACCGTACTCGAACAGACCTACCAGTATGGCAGTATGGAAGGATAGTAGAACAGTCATTTGATTAGGTAGTCAATGAGAGCAAAATGTAAATGAACCAAAGAAATAAAAGTACTGATGTTAAAATAAACAGCCAATCCCGGCCATATCATGGTCTTCGAAAGCTCTGGTGAGTAATATGTTTATGATGTGTGAATAGTTAACAAAATTCTAGTTTAGAATGGTTTAGGACATATTTGATGGCAAGTAAAACGTGGGTTTCTAGAAAAAGTATGATCAGCCAGTGTACCATGAAATATCTTATCGATTAGCAATAAAAAGAAAAGGATTAAAAGGTCCAAAAACTGAATTAACAGTGTGAGGGTGGGTGATCAGGCCACTTTTGGAGGTTGAATGACCACATCGGACACAACATTCGTTACTCAATGATTTTACAGATCGGTAGTGGAGTAAAATCCCAAGGATAGCATTGTTGTGGCGTAGATACGACATTTATGATCAATACTTCTGTGTGGTAATTTATAGTCGTATTTAAATACATAACTTACAGGACATGTGAGAGAGACGCGTATGCTGGTCATGGTGATTTCACTTTCGGAGTTTGGAGCTAGTCGTTCTTTGACTGCAAAAACAGATGAGCAAATTATTTAGATTTCAGTTGTAATACACAATATTCCTTTAGTTTATATAAATGTATCGAAAATTATAATATTTAATATTACATGGTTACAAAAAAATTTCATTAATAATTCCAAAGTATTCCTTTTCCAATGTCACCCACGTTCACACACATTCATTCGTTTACAATGGTAAACATATTTAATTTCACTGAAAATCAGCGCTTCCAACGGGATCCGAACCTGCGACCCTTTTGTTTGCCGGACTGATTTCTACCAACTGATTTCTACAGAGAAATCAGGGTTTACAGTTAGGGTTGTTTTTTACCGAAACTGTTTCGGTAAATTATTGACAAAACCAAGGGTATCGGTAAAGTTTCGGTTGTGCCGAAACTTTATATAATTCCAGAAACTGTTTCGGTTCGGTAAATCCATGAATTTTACCGAAACTTCTTGGGTTTCGGTATAGTTTCTGAAAAATTTCGGTATCATTTTGGATGGTTTCTGGGATATTGAAGGTATAGTTTCGGAAAATATCACAGTTTCGGTAAAATGCTGGTATAGTTTCGGAAGAAATTTTAGTTTCAGTTCGGTACAGTTGTGGAAAAGATTCCATTTTGGTAGCAATTGTTTCGGTATAGTTTCGGTACAAATTCCTGGTTTCGGCACAACACTATTTACAGTACATCGTTTTAGAAGCATTTGAATACCACACACCAAGACTAGGCCAACAAGTGTCCTTGACATAGATATAGAAAAGTCATTACACAGCCAAAATACTTTTGTCGCATTCGACTCTCATGGCTTCTAAGCCAGCCGTACATCCCTTAATCTGACTATTATTTAGTTTTATTTGACATTATTTGTATGTTTTTACTTACTGAGAGCGCGCGAGTGGTCAGGGTGGCGATGACCTGTCTGTCGTAGCCGGTGTAGGAGGTCGTCTGGGGTTAGCTTACGTACGAGGTACACTGCCATACAGTAGCTCTGTAAGATATGATGTACACATGTCATAGAAGGTCACTGTAGGAGGGTAATGGGAGTGGAGGGGAGATGGTTTAGGGGAGTGGCGATGACCGGTCTGATCTGTAGCCGGTGTAGGTCATATAGGGGCAGCTTACGTATGAGGCACACCGCCATACAGTAGCTCTGTAATACATGACGTACACACTACACAGTACACGTCATAGATGGTCAGGGTAGGGGGCATGAACAGTCAGTTGTGGCTACCACTGGTGTAAGAGATTGTTTGTCGGTTATGCGATATACGTAATCAAAACATAGTATTAAATCATAATATTACCATGCAGATTGCAGAACAGAACACTCAAGATTGATGTCTAAGTTCCAATTTCGTGAACGTAGTCAACAAACAAGTGCCTTGTCCATGGACACACCAGTCAGATCATATCGATGCTAAGAACATTATTATCGGAATATCAAGATCTATACTAATTCAACAGAAAATTGCAAAATTACTATGACAATAAATACATGATTACGTAATTAATTATACTCACAGTATAATATTTATTAGAACAGCATGCAAGACTTTTGTCACAAAATAACACTAAGAAACTACTTTACTTTTGTTTCCCTAGTTTTAAATTCAACTAATTATTTTTGTTTTATAAAATGTTAGGTTAGTAAAATGTGTAACGTGGAAAAGTATGACTAACACAAAGTAGATTCTCTCAATAAATTCAACATACAATTTTAATTGCAGTAAACTACAAATCATTCAATCAATCAATCAATCAATCACTCAGTCAATCAATCAATACATGATTATTTGTGTTGAACTAATAGAGAATCCACCATAAACAATGTGCTGGAGTTAATAACATAGCGTGCTTGGTAGCTCTCGGCTGTAAGGGTTAGTACAAAACATGGATTACTAAAAGATGAAAAATTATAGATGCAAAATGAGTAAATTTTGCAAATACAACCATGATTCAACGCCCATTTCAGTCACCGATCAACTGGAGCAGTGAAAGACTGTACCTCTACCTCAAAGTACATATTAGTGGACCTAGGTACAGTCTTTCACTACTCGCTATTATATACCCTTCATTGTGTCAGACTTTTTTGCAGCTTTTTATTTCTTTGGCGAGCATTGCGTTAACCACAATATAATTATATAATCGACATCAGTTGACAGAGTGCTCAGAAACAAATTTTATATATTTTTATTTTCAAGCTCAAAATCAATGTCCTGTCTAAGCTATTGCAAGAAAAAGTCATGACACGCATGTATGAATTGGTTATCTCCCTTATCCTCCGTACAATACTGGGTTGTTCTTCACTATAATGACAAAACATATTTATATTATTATGCAATAATCTAAGTAAACTTAGCACTCGTTACTTTGATAGTCCGATACGAATAACTTATTTATAAGCTGCCAAAAAGTTTGTGTCATACAAAAATTCAGCCATTTTAAGATTTTGTATATGTTACACATTATGATGTGGATTACGATATAAAACCACTGCGAAAGAAAAACAACTTTTCACAATAATTCTGTTGCATCGTCAGTTGCTCTGAAGAGTAGCCTAGCCTAGGCCTACTTGTTATCAATTTAACTTTTAGTTCACATGCGGTTTCCAAGACTTGCATTTTGGTTTTTGCAAAAGTAAATGTAAAAGTGATAATGCAATGGCAAAGTACTGTAGGTTTGAAAATTTAGGGTTGAAATAGCATATATGCATACGTATACGGTTTTTTTACCGGCCAGACAATACGGCAGCCGAACACTGTAGCTTGGTAATGTTGCATATAAATATATTTAGGCACCCTAGTATACAGTAAAGACACACGGGAGATAACTAAAAAACGATGTTAGTAGGAACAATAAGACCCAGCCCGGAGCTACCTTGGTCTGTGTATCAGGGTCCAGTTTGGGCATGACTGTCAGAGTGTCCATCCAAGTCACCTGGACCTTCTGTGTGAAATCTTTGACTAGGATCGCAAGGTCCGTGATGTCAAGGGGTTGGGGGGTGCGGCGTAGCATTGAGTGGGGGTTAGGCTGGCGGAACTCCTGGGGTGAGGGGCTAATGTCAGGTGGGTTGTATGGGGTACGGTACTATAGATTACACTAAGTATGCACACGGCTTCTTACTGCATTTTATCACTGTGTTTTTATTCTTCATTATTAATTTAAAAGTAGTTAAAATGGCTATATTATATAAGCACACGATAAATTTGGCGTTGTAGATTACATTTTGTATAAAAAAATTGGCTTATAGAATGAATTAGTGTGGTCGTTCTTGCACGTGGAATGTTACTGGAACTTGATACCAACACTAGAATGAATCATCTCAACATTCCCATCTGTGCATACTTGTGATTATAATCATAGCTCAGTTGCTCTTAACATTTTTGGTTAGACTATCAATACTCTGTTCATGTTATTGACCTAATCAGGAAAATACGTTATATATTATTTTTCTAGCTGTTCCTGAACTCTTTTTATCATTATTATTTCACATATATCTTGCACGAAATTAATAAATTTTGTTGTCATTTTCAAAATTTCAATGATGACATTTTGTTACTATTAAAAAAATTACAAAATAAAAATGATCACCATAACTTTTTCACAAATCTGTAACCTATATCCATGTTCTAGTAGACAAACATAATATGCAAATTAGATGGTCTAAATGGAGTTTATCTGTCGTAAAAGAAACATTAGTTAAACATAAATTGAAATGGTGGAAATGTCAGGATTGCAATGCAGTAAGTTGCCGTATGCATGGTGTTACATGAAGTAACATAATACAACATTTTGACATCACGATTACAACATCGAAAAGACGTACCCGCGAGTATTCCGAGGCCCATGAGATGTCTATATGGTTGGGTAATGTGGGTGAGAGACGACACAACACGGTGATGTCCACAGGTCGACTCGGCCGCCGCGGCTCTACGCCCGGCTTGTTTGACTGGATAGGGTTCTGTGAAGCAGGGCATAGTTTTAACAATGATTTCAGAGTTGTCTGCGGTGGGGTGAAACATTCACCAGTGAGCTGAGAGATACTCCTTGCCTCCATTAGTCTCCCCAGCATTGTAAATTGTAATTGTAAACCGCCTAACAGGCAGACGTGTTTGAAATTGATCTGAATAAATCTTGTTTTTCTATGTTATTTTTGAGTTTTTCTGACAAATTTAGTATTGATATGTTCGTCTCGTGATCACAGACAATATTATCGGTGTCGCCGTTGTCTTATCTCTGTTGCTGATTAGTTTCTTAATCAAACGTGATAAACAATGAATTGACATTGAACATAATCTACTCAGTTTGTATACGATCGATCCACGCGCCGTGTAGTGTGTTAACCAGAACATTGACAGTGCCTGAATAGCCGCGCTATTGTGTACAGTTTTATCGAGTAGGGGAAGCCGGGGTCAGTTGTATCCGAGAACGATAAATAACTTTGTTCGCTTATATTGTTTTTAATCTGTTTGCTGACAAACAATGTGTTATCCAGAGCCAGACCCACCAATTATACGATACTATCGAGCTGGACGACGGAAACAGCGTGCGATATATACTGTTGTAACCGATCAACGACGTACCGTCTCTCACAAACAAACCGGTTCCAACCCTAAGAACCTGATTGCGATACCGACTAACAGTTTTGATGATCGTACCTCCTCTGTTACTCGCAGTAATAAAGTCGGGCCTCTTTCCATAGCGTCGTGGAACGCGCGATCAGTGTGTAACAAAGCCACGCTGATTCATGAACTGATCATCGAGAATCATTTCGACATCGTCAGTGTAACAGAGTCGTGGTTACGCGAGGATGATAGTAACGGTACCGTCCTGTTCGATATGGTTCCAGATGGATATCGCATTATGTCCAAGCCTCGTGTGTCAGATACTGTCGGTGGCGGCGTCGCTATAATATATCGTGACTCATTCCGTTGTCGACAGCCTGACCGCACTCCAGAAATTGACTCCATCAGTTCTTTTGAGTTCACCGAAATCGTGTTTACCACCGGTGACAGTCCGTTACATGTGATCTGCGTGTACCGAACACCGTCTTTGTCGAAAGCGTTGTTCGTTGATGAGCTAGAGACTCTGTTATCGACTCGAGCCGTGACTTCTGCTAACATTTTACTGTTGGGTGATATTAACGTCCACCTAGACAATGTCGACGATACCATCACAAAGCGTGTGTACTGTTTGTTTGAACAATTCAACCTGTCATCTCATGTAAATGTAGCTACACACCAGGGTGGACATATAATTGATATAATTGCCTCACCACCAGAGATATCAACCAATGACATTCAAGTAGTTAACACCACGTACTCTGACCATTTTCTGTTACAGTTTACCATCAAGTCACCTTTGTGTGTTACAGACAATGTGCCAGTGTCAGTTGAGTCTCGCAGAATATCTAAAGTGTGTGTATCTGACTTTATGAGTGACCTTTCAGATAATCTACCATCAGACATTGACAGTCATCAAGATCCCAACACGGCTTTGGAGCAGATTACCACCGCTCTTACCACAATTCTCGACCAACATGCTCCACTCGTCACGTGCAAACCGCGTCAACACAAGTCGTCGCCATGGATGAACAGTGATGTCACAACAGCTCGTCGTCAGCGTCGCCAAGCTGAGAGGAAGTGGCGTCGTGATCCTCGTCCAGAGACTAGAGCCGTATATATCACTGCTTGTAATCATGTCATTAAATGTGTTACTCTAGCTAAAAAACAGTATTTTTGTGATGTTGTTTAAAACTTTTAACAAGTTAACGAGCAAAAATGACACAAGTACAATACTCCCCTCAAATATCCCTTCACAATCACTTCCCAACACATTTGCACAATACTTCAATTCTAAAATAGATGACATCCGTTCACAGCTCTCTGGGTCAGAACCATCTATGGAAGAAGACCAGCCCTTTGCGGGAACTCCATTATCTAACTTTCAACCCGTCACCATCGAAGAAACCAGCAAATACATACGAGACCACCCAATCAAGACGTCGCCAGCCGACCCTCTACCGAAATGCCTCCTTCAGCAAAGCGTTGACACCCTTTTGTCACCTGTGACATCACTCATCAACGTCTCTCTTTCAAGCGGCACCTTCCCTGATGCGATGAAGAAGGCCATTGTACGACCCCTCATCAAAAAGGCTGACCTCGACCCCAACATACTAAAAGGTTACCGTCCAGTATCTAACCTGCTGTACCTGTCCAAGCCCATTGAGCGAGCTGTCCATTGCCAACTGACTGATCATTTCATCTCCAATTCGCTACTTTCTCCTCACCAGTCAGCGTATCGCAAGAACCACTCCGTCGAGACAGCTCTTCTGTGCATCACCGACGATGTACGACGTTCCTTGGATGCTGGCAAATCTGTCATGCTGGTCCTCCTCGATCTCAGTGCTGCATTCGATACTATCGATCACCAGATTCTCCTCAATCGAATGCAGCACACCTTCGGCGTCGTCGGTACCGCCAATGATTGGCTTGGGTCATACCTCTCATCTCGTTCTTTCGTTGTTCAAACTGGTAAGGACACGTCTGATCCACACCCTCTTCATCATGGCGTCCCACAAGGCAGTGTGCTGGGCCCACTCCTCTTCACAGCGTACACCACACCTCTGGGCAACATCATCGAACAGCACGGCGTCAGGCATCACTTCTACGCCGATGATACGCAGATCTGGATCCCAGTCAACGTGGATGATGAGGAAGACGTAAGAAGAGCTACGGCAAAAATGAACAGCTGCCTTCAAGACGTCAGTGAGTGGATGTACCGCAACAAACTCAAGCTGAACGC
>WNLI01094866.1:0-10689 GCA_025802215.1 Wirenia argentea
TATTTTTCTGCAGATGACGTCATCGTTCTCGAGCAACGTAATGGCGATTACTGCGCGAAACACTAAAATGCATTTGATGCAAATAAAATATAGTGCTATACAATTCAACGTGTATGTTGAAAGATGGGATAAATTCGTTGTCGTTCAGGTTGGGGGTGGATACGGTGTAGCATCGTCCCTCAGCCGTCGTATATCCCTCCGCCGAAGCGGCGTCGGGCATATGGGAATTCCAGTCAACGACACAGACGAATAATAGACTGTCACTACGTTATCCGAGATGCGGAGTCAAACTCACGACATTTTATAGATCACCAGAGCGCTATAGAGACTACACCTGACCCCGATCCCCTCCTATATGTACAGAAGCAGTCTGTACGCGATGTGGCTGCAGCGTATCGAAACTGGATGTTATCATATAAAAAACCTACAGCACTAAAGTAATGAGATAGACAGACGAGTGTAATCCCATGGCAGACGTCTATTCTGACCGATATGTGTCTGTCTAGCTAATGTCATTGGAAACGGAATTAGTTCGTGTCTAAAAGGTCATTCTATGCGAATGTATGGGATAGAGTATATTATGTAATATACAGGATTATACTGTATAACAAAAACTCGAAAAGGGGATACACACAGGAGGAATGCCATAAAATGGTCGTATGCAGAAAAATACTCATATACGTTCATATATTATACGGTATACATTTTACACTTGAAAAAGCGAAAGCGAAACGTCGTGAAATTTTGTTGTAAATTTTTTTAAATGCCTGGAATTAAACGGCAAGACAGTGCCGAGGGCACAGGAGTCCTTCAGACTCAAAGTACAAATGCATTAAATTAATTTTCAATACTTTAAAAATATAGCTCATGACATCGCATTCATTAATGTAAATGATACACATACGATATGATAACTTGATACTTGAATAAAAAAGACGGTAGCCTACTTAAATGTAGGTTTAAATATTCATTCCTGTTATAGTTGACTCATTACATACACGTATAATATGGTCTGTATATATTATGTACACTATTATAATCAGAAATGTATTTTAACAAATACAATGGCTATATCGACGGCTATGCGCATGCGAAAAAGACGCTACGCACGTATACATATGCTATTCAGAAAACTGCAAGTATAAAAAATTATGGCACTTCGACGCACGAGGAATATAATTGTCTTATCTTTTTTGCCATTACTTAATGCAATTACATTTTTTATTCATGTCAGTAAATATTGATGGCGACTAAGATGCGGAGATGCCAACAATTAGCGCGCGATGCACATAAAACATATGTGCATTTATATACCACACTTTCAGAATCTGTCCACGTTGCCATGCAGAATCTCGCAAATGGTTGCAGCCTAGACGCGAACCCGCAGCCGAAGTGCCTGTCGATTGACAGAAACCGGCGTGCACATGTCATATAAACATTCATACAATATAGGCCACATATTGCGCCGTGGCGTCTAATCAAGGACATGGCACATTCCACCATGCTTTTCCTAAAAGTTCGAATTTTTTCATGTTTCGGTGTAGTTTTCTTTGACCATTTTACTTTACTGTTTGTATGATCAGACGAGAGTGGAATTTGTCGGGAGTTTCTAGGAATGTCCCCATTTGCGATCGTATACAAAATATTATGCTTGTTGAGAATAATATGTAACCTGTTGAAATACGGAGTTAAATTTATTTGCAAAAGGATAAACACAACTTTAATTGAATAACGCAAACTAAGGACAATTTTAAAAAGTAAACAAATCTTTTTCAATATAAATATCGCCAGGTAGGTATAACAACGCGAAAGTTAATATTAAAATTATGACAAAATGTAATATCGGTATCGGTATTTTTGCTCGTTTCTCGTAAAATTAAGTGGAGAGAGAGAGAGAGAGAGAGAGAGAGAGAGAGAGAGAGAGAGAGACAGAGAGAGAGAGACAGAGAGAGAGAGAAAACAAGTATTGTAAAATAAGGAAGCAATAATTAACAGTCTTTCATCACATTGTTTCCACGAGCCAAATATTTGGAGAACATAATAAACCTATTTATAAACCGACAACAGTTTTTATGTAAGTGAAATCATAAAACTACCGATATAAAAAGAGGATGGTGTGGTGGTTTAATAGTGTATGGAAACTGTCAGTTGTAGCTTTACAATGTGTATGAATACAAAGAGCAAACGGATTTTATACGAACATTTACCATAAATTCCAAACGAGTATACCCGGTACCGGTGCATAAGTATTTTAAATCCGATAACATCTCTGTTCCAGAATTGGGTGGATTTTTGTCAGATTACGTTACCGACCTTTAGGCAGATGGATTATGCACATGCAAGCAGATTGTTGGAATGGTCAGCGAAGTTGTTTTTTGGCCATATGTTTACACCATAAATTAGCACGGTAAGAGTGTAAAATAATGTGATCTTTATTCGATTCAGGAAAGTCGAGTTATGTAAGGGATTTTTTAATGATTTTTTTCTCGAAGCGTGTATCTATAGAAGAACTCTAATTGACGCCTCGGACGAGTCGAGTTGCATCAAACACGCGGTCAAGGCATGTGAATTATCATGCCTAAAATGACACGCACATCAGGCCGAGAACTCGAAGGATTATACAAATCCCGAGTCTAAAGGAGAAATCACCGGAGAACATGAAACTCACGAAGATTGAAAACCCCTAACCACCGACAATACACCCACTGATCCTCCGTAGTTCTCGGCGTAGGCCTATCATTGGCACCAGAGGCTCCAGAGTAGGCGAAACACATTAGACCAAGTTAATGGTTAAAGTGTGTGGTTCCATCCACCCATATCCGATTGCGCCGTATACGTTGGATTTATCTGATCTCATCTGAGACCTATACCAGACTTTTACCAAGGAATTCGACTTTTGGAGTGTTACCTACATCTACATCTATCTTTATATTTCACAAAGCACAAGGCATCACATCAACTTTAACTCCATGATTGCTAAAGACGTATTGATACGTCAAAGACATATGGGATATGAGGATGCTGGCAATCAAATAGTTAAAGTCGAGTTTATCGAGACACCATACAGATGTAATACGTATAATATGTGAGTACACAGCTACAGCTAAATCAGCGTGTAACGAGCTAAATATATCGGAGTCGGCAGACATAATATATCATTGGTAGATAACAAGGTGTGAAAGTAATTGACATGGTACATACCGATCGTTCTCAGCTCATTACTAATAATACTACAATGTATTATACGAGCATTACTACGAAATTTCATCTAAAAACGTTGATGGTCCGTTATCGAAAAAGGTTTATAATTATTGATATATTCCGGAGCTTTTCCCGTTCGACTTCACACGCTACAGCAGAACATACGAGTATTGTACAGAATGATGTGATACTGCACCACATGGATAGGACACAAGCCACATGATTGCAGTAGGTGACTTTCCAACTATCAAGTCGCTTGTTCACGAAGCAGTCCAATTTTAATTTACGGAAAAAAATTGCCGACTCGTGCGACGGAATTTAACCACGAGTCCACATTCGAGCAACACACTCCTCCTCATCCGCGACCCACGAAATTTCATACTGAACATCAACCATGTTGATTATGGTTGGCTTACTAGCGTTATCCCCTTTTAAGGATGGGTTGGCATTGGGCAGCTTTTTGAACCGAGTAATTGATTTTATTCTTCGTGGTTACATTTACGCGTTGTTTTCAATATTGAATTATACAAGAAACATAAAATTCGGTTTCCATATCTGCGGAATTCAGGGAAACATACCATAAGGTAAGTATGATATTATACAGTTGTAAATTTTCATGGATGGAATCATTTCTTTTATCAGAAAAAATACATCGTTAGAAATACGTTACCTGTACATAAGTACAGATAATAATTAATTAGTGTATACCTTATATTGAGTATGTGTACCAACAAGATATATATCAATCTGTAGGGAAAATATCGATAATCACAGATAAAAATATCGTCCGTACCCTTGCCAACAATCCACGATCCCATACTGTTGGTAATAAACTATACGGGCGTGGGTCCAATAGCTCAAAATACTGTCTATTGACGAAATCTTACAGAGATAATCGAAAACCGATAGATCAATCAAACATAATTATATACATAGTACGAAAAAGTAAATAGAGTGATCGCAATCTTTGAAGTTCTACTACTCGTGCTCGTATACTATGAAGGTGTAAATGTTTTTTCGTGATAAAACATTGAATACTTGTAAAGGACATCACCATTAGACCGATTGAGCTAGTAAATGGGTCAATGCAGTGATCTCTATAATTATCGTTCCTTCATCCAGAGACACGTCCTCGAGGAACAACAGAAAAAACAGCTTTGGAAAAAGTTTTGACAAAGACTAGAAAAGAACTTTGAAAAGACTGGAAACAATACTAATGATTCGATAGTGACGAGAAAAGATTCGAATGTACTTTTTCAAAATGTCAAATTGTATTTTGCTAGGAAAGATAAAAAAGATCGGAACACTTAAAACAGTTTTTTTGTATGACTTGAAGTATGCTTTGTATGATATAAAATTTTTTTTGACGCCGTGTTGCTTCACTGCATATTCGGGATGTTTTACACATTATACACGATTGTGTTTTAAATTCATTGGAAGAAAGAAAAAAACAATACATTCCACGTCTATGTATGTACTATACCGGTAGTCATAGACATATTATTATACTGTAGCTACCCAGCATATCCTGCAATGTGTGACCTGAACAATGCATATACGATATTAACAAAATTCATGTGGCATCAACTCACGACCTCAATAGTATTATGGCAACGAATTAAATGATAACAAGCGGATGTGACAATACGATGATTGATGAGTCGGCAATCTCGTGCGTTATCGTTCAGTGATCGCAATAACGCGGTTGCAGCGTCTGACGGGTGACAGGACTTGTTATGGCATTAACGTATTCACATTAATACATCGTAATCCGTAAACCCGATAATAGTTTTATATAATAATTATATTATTGTTATACCGATTTAATGGAAATTAAATATGATTCAGCATCATTTTTGTAGCATGCACTTGTCAGTGCTACGATGACAGCTTGTCGCCATTCTCGGCTGTTACTACTTAGAGCTTGCATCCCCGTTGACATACATATGAATATGATCATGTTATAAATCCATTTTACTATAACATCGTACACGTATTGCTTGTGTCATTTTTGTCTCGCTAAGAATGCCAAAATATTAGAGGAACCATGTATTCACATCGACTTGAGGTGGAGGCAGGGGTATTTATAGGCCTTCTACATTAATTATTCAAATAACAATATTGTACGATGACGATGATGTAAACAGATTATGAGTGTAACTATACTCCATGCTGATATAGCGGACTATACACGGACAATAACATGTCAAAAAAAAGATATATGCAGGATGATCCAGGGTGCGATGGGACGCACAAAGCGATCTAGCCATAAAAATTAAAGTATGACATTTATATGCCGCATTTTAGGACCTATAGATCCGCCAAATGTCGGCCTTACAGTCATCATGACCGTGCGAGGGTAGTCGTGAGCAAGGCATCAACGTACTATGATCCCTTTATAATGTAGCCTATAATTATAATAATCATATAATATGCACGGCTTTATTTCCCGACCTATACACGACCCGTGTTTATGTACGATCAGTACCAATTTTACAGGCTTGGTAAACTCGGGCTAGGGAAATATGCTCTCACCCACAGAACACCGAGAAATAACTCAGAACAATTTCCAGTTAAAGCGCCGATCGCACAGTGCGAGTACGAACCCACGACCATGGATACTAAATGAATGATAGTCCAACGCTTCAGCCGACTGAGTTATACCCGCCCATGCATGTTTTATCGATGTCACGTTCTGTCATCTGATATAGAGGCTTCATGGATGGGTGGGCAGTGGGCACGTTGGGTTGGCACGATGGTGAGTGACGAGGTTGATCGATGTTAACTCAATAAACTGAGTAGTCTCACATGCCCATACATAATGTTAGTTCTATTACACGAATAGGCTAAACTCTAATCATGGGTTACGTATCTGTCTGTATTATTGCTACTGTCCATTATCCAAGTAATGTTTGGGAGTCACTCCATCGACTCATGTGCCACAATGCTAGGATATCTCGAAGTATCAAACATCGCTCCTACAGTATGGCTGCTCGACCAGTAGCAGCTAGGCATTATGCCCTCTACGATTCACAGCAATACTGCAAAGCGTAATGCAAGCACGGCGCAGTCGCGCACAGAATAATACGATCTGTATAATTGGACAGGATTGGAAAATTCAGGGCAGAAAAATAATGACGAAGAAACAACACATGTCAAACTGCGAACGTACAGACCACGACATAGCTCGGACCGGGATCCTATAATGAATAATACTCCGAGGAAGTACTAACTGATGGAACCGACCTGTTCTTCGTCCTGATAATTTTAGGAATCCACTATGTCTTACGATTTGGATGTCGCAAACTCGTAATAGCTCGTATATATTGTGTATTTTAAATGATATTTCGTGCCATGTGGATTGTGTAATAGTTTCTTTCTAGAGTGTAATAGCTCGTTATGTATATCGTGTATTTTCAATGATATTGCGTGTCATGTGGACTACGTAATAGAGACATCACACACCGGGGACTAATGTCACATTTTATCTCCCGTACATAGACGCATTATACAACGAGACACATTCATTTTACAACGGGACACATTCGTAAACATTAGCCTACGTAAATTTGCAACCGACGTATTTTTTCATCTGAATATGACCCGTATACTGGCGGAATTGCGGCTGTCTCACGCCAGTTCATCACAGTGAAGTAAAAACACATGATGGCATGACATCAATGTTGGTCCATAGTAATATTACAACAGGTTATACGGTACTTTATGACTTCAATTATATATGTGGGTTCTATACGCATTTTCCATATATACGAAATATCACTTGCTTTAAATTATTGTCTGCTGCTCAAATTTTACTTTCGAGTACAATCGACGACGTAGGCTAGTTGAAGTATGTACAACGTTGCATTATGTACAGTCGGTATATCGGTATCTCGGTATCAGCACACTAGGTCAACGCGGCCGAGCGCAAAGCATAAAACAATGTACTGTATTGATTAATAGTAACAAGTACAATGTGGTACATCAGCACAGTTTCGTTGTCATGCTGTGATCGGGTAATTAATTACCCCACCGAACATTACCGTGTCGGATTGTACCATGCCAGATTTTGCCATGACGGTTTCGCTTGAACGCGAACATCATGACTTGTACAATATTTTGACGTATACCGATAGTGTACAGTATTATGCCAATTAGGCCATACCTTTTAGAAAAATACGATGCATAGAGGGAGAGAGAGACTGCACCATAAATGAACACACCGATAGTGCAGAGAGAATCAGTGATTAGTAGGTGTAATTGCCGACTGGCATTGAACAATGACAGAAATATTAGATGACATTGTGTAGGCTACTTGTCACTGACACTGTTAACCCGACACATATATCATCCGGGTATCACAATTCTGACGCCACTTTACATACATTTCCCATTAATGTATCATTATAGGGGCCATCAAATTGCCATATCACAACGTTTACGCGATGGGCCAGGGTCATTAAATATTCGTATGGGAATTTAGCTGGATTGTACGTACGTATCCGTAGGGCAGCGTGATGTCATGTCATGGCGAAACACAACAAGAAAGCCGTCACTATAACAATGATAAAACAAGATATCATACTGTGTCATGCTACGACGTCTTAACCGATGGACACGCCACTGAGTAAAACAAATCGAGCACACTCCCGGATCCCTCTGTTACTTCTCTTTCGGTTTGAGCCATATACTGCGATTGTAGACATAGAGAAAGCCTTTCTACAGGTTAAATTATCTGAACAAGATCGTGATTAAACACGATTCCTTTGGCCAAGAGACGCCCGAGATTCCAATAGTCACGGTCATATGGAAACATAATCACCCAAAACTGGTCATGGAGGGAGTGTGCTCTAATCCCTCGATATGTTAGCCGAAGATGTTCGTAAACATGACATCACGAAGACACGATGTGCGAAGACATCCTGAGACGTCATCCCCGTTAGAGATGACACTAAACAACGACAAAACTAATCACACAACAATGCCCAATTTAGCGTAACATTTATTTATAACGTGTATATAGGCTATTTATTACGAAAGATGTGAAGGAGAATGTCACGCGGAATAGGTCTTTCCATGCCGCAACGCGATGTTCAAACTGTTCAAACTGTTTCCGTAACATCTACGTAGCTTAATCACACTAAGACAGCAGAATGTCGTAAAATGTCATTCCACCTCTGTCTAAACTACAACATGTATCACACAATACACACATACAGTAGCTACAATAAATGATGCCGTAACGTCAACCAGACGTCATCGATCAAACACTGACACAAAGCCGGTTGCGCAATGACACCACTTCGTCATTTTTACGACGCGGCAAATAGCAAAAACGCATAATAAAAAAAGCGTCATAATTGTCCGATTACCCGATTTTCGGATTACGTACAAAACGTGTATTTTTACGCATCATTTTGTCAAACGTCACGGTGTATTGTCATACGGTGGGATGTCGGCCACGTGTCGTTACTCATCAATATTGTGCGTCGCTGACATGGCAATGGCATTAATATTGTGTCAGAGACATGGAGGTTATGGTAACTGCAATGTGATGGAATAATCGCCGTTGTATGAATAGGAATGTGTTTTAGTATTAAAATACGATGATGCTATTTTTCTTTTATCGACCTTAGCATCTTCCATTTTTTGGACGGTTGGACAATGCACATAGTGGAATGTGATATTTATACACATTATAATAAATTGATATGCGCAATGATTGACCATTTCTCGGTGTATATATTATTAATTGTACGTTTTAATTAAGTTTTCAGTCGAACGTTGTAGAATTTGACCAATGTCAATTATCTCTAAAGGCCGAAATGATACACGAGTTCACAAAAACGTCATTACAGCGTAATTACAATTAAAATCAAATCAAACGATATAAAAGCAAAACACATACCGTTGTCATACAATCCGTGTGACCTTTTACCTTTAACCTCCCTATTCACAACAAGAGGCCATAAAATGCCATGTCATGCCAACACAATCCAAATCATATAACGTCAGAAAAACGCGTCATTAAATAACGATAATGCCGCTGCGTCATGACGTCAAAAAGCACACATCATCCATCAAATATGACAAAAACCAGTTACGTCATAACACCAAAACGCAATTCATCACCGTGAGACGAATATCAAACCATAATCGTAAAAAAACGCGTCATAATTGTTACGATTATCAGATTTTCCTAAAATACGCAAACGTGAATTTTATGCATCGTACTGTCAGAACGTCATTATGTATCGTCATATTATGATGGGACTTGTCAGACAGTTGCGCGTGTCATCACTGTGGTATCGATGACATGACAATATCATTAACATTGTGACAGTTGCAGTGTTGATGGGGCAGTTATGGTGACATGGTGTAGTGGTTAGAAATTATCTGCACATTCGTCTATGAATTATCGATGATGGTATTGTGAATGTTGTGCATGCAGTGTATCAACGTAAAAGGATCAGAGGAAACGTTCACAATAATAGGAAACTTTAATCAACTGGAATTACTTACAAATATATAACATATAATCTAGATACAACGTTTAAATACCTACATACATACATACATTTTACTGGTTTACAAGGAATCGCCCAATTTAGTTCGCCAAATTCGCGTTTATTTTGTCAAAACCGTCTTGTAATAGTACTATTTTTTATATGTACATGTTTCCGCTGATTTTCCAACAACAAACATAAATTATGCTATTGGCCTATAATTCATAATTCATCTGGTGTTTTACGTCTTATGTTCGTGCCTTCACGCACAGTATAGTGTCGACAACATCATCAAATCTATATAATGTATGTATAGTTTTGTCCCGTCAACCTCGCCTACGTGACGTCCATAAACGATTAACCGTCTTAGTCGTGTCCATATTATCATCACGTATGTCAGCACGTATGTCACCACGTATGTCCAGCCACCAATAGCAATTACCACGCCACGGTCCATATGTCGTGGGGATATGGATTATTGCGTTAGGCCATATTGTCGCGTGACATGCCAATGCCGCTTTGCTTGTTCCAGCATCAATGCCAAATATTGACGGAGCGACGAAACGGCTGAGGAAACGGCCAATTACCTACACGACTCCACGGTTAACTGCTCCGGTGGGTACTTAAGCATGGATGTTTCGGTGAGACTATTTGCTGGCAAATAGTACTACAAAAATAGCAATCATATATCCAACGAGTGACATGGATAAACCTATATACAGACTCAGTCTATACTATTATCTAGTCTTTTATGTTAATGTTACAATAACAAATATAGTTTACGCGACATTTCGGATAAACAGCAAATGATAATACGTATAATAGATTAACAACATATTATGTGATTATCATAGTCGCCCAAATAGGCAAATAACAAACCAAACTCAACCAATTTATACTTTATTGTTAATATATATTAATACATTACAGCAATAAAGATACAGTCTAAACTCTATGAGTTTATAGACCGATATAACTAAAT
>WNLI01094977.1:0-10689 GCA_025802215.1 Wirenia argentea
TTAAAGCGATGGACTGTCATTCATTTGGTATCCACAGGTTGTGGGTTCCAATCCCGGACTAAATCTCACATGTTGGATCTTGACGTCTGAGAGCTCCTGGTGAACTGATCGCAGATTCTGTTGTAGATTGCCATGCTCTTGCTGTAACGACAATTGGCACTTATATTAATTATGTCGGGCGCTTTAGTCATTTGACTGAGTACGATCACTCACTGAGTGAGACATATTAACTGCATGCACGATAGATCGACAGTAACACCTCACGGCACAATCATGCTATGAACAGCTACCTACAGTCTAAGGTGCCTGAAAGGGAGTTGGTGGAGAATCCGGAGTACCCATAGAAAACCAATGAACGTGGGCAGGATTTTTATTGAAGTGGGAATAGCTCAGTTCGTTAAAGTGCTGAACTGCTATTCATTTGGTTTTGAACTTTTGGTATCCAGGGTCGTGGGTTCCAATCCCGGACTCCATCTCGCATATAGGACCTTGACGTCTGACAGCTCCTGGTGGGCAGATCGCAGGTTGTGTTGTAGACTACCATGCTCTTGCTGTAGACAACAATTTAAACTTTTATAATAAATTTTATCATATGTATGTACGATTATAAATGACTACAACGATTCATAGCCAACTCGCCACCACTCCCACCCTAGTCCAGTTGTGGTCCTCACTCCCATATATAAATATATAACAATGTATAGTATTTCAAGGTGCATGTTAACTTTTTCAGTAAAATTGCTAAAAATCAATTCTCCCCCCCCCCCCACTATAAGTCATAATTATTTTATTGTAGAAGTAAAGTCTGACATTTGTATGCCGGTATGCCGCATTCTCAATTTCTCAGATCTCTCGATCTACCAAATGTCAGTCTTATATCGTGACCATGCGAGGGTAGGCAGGAGCACAGCATCAAACATACAGGTACTACGATCGTTTTACAACGTATAATTATAATAATTATACGCATGGCCTTACTTCCTGACCCATACATAACCCGTGTTTACGTACGATCAGTACCAATTTTACAGGCAGATATCTGCTTCCGTTGCATGGCAAATCTAAGCAGACAGCCTCAATGCTCATACAATTAACACATTTCAAGTGATAAACCAAATACGTAAAAACATACAGTATTAAGTGAAATCTACGAACTTATCCACTTGTGTAATATTTTATAATTAATATATCCATCTCACACAATACACTTCCCCCATATTGTATCATTTTGCTCGATAAAACTTAATACAAATACAATATACAAGGTGATAATTTTGCGCTCAATGAAGCATAAAGAATATAAGTAATATCTATGTTAATATAATAGCCTGTGGATATTGTATACAATATACAGTGTATAATACAGTATTTATTATCCCGGCCTAGCGTGTAGGGCCATAGGTGCATACACACTGTATACCATAGCAGTATACAGCAAATAATAATGTGTACACATTATGTGTATGCGTTTTAAAATTTTAGTTAGTATAAAAACTTAGAGCAAATTTACCCCCTAAAACATTACTAGTCTGGTAATCATATTGTAATCTGTACAACGTCGATTAGGAGTTAGGACCAACCTCCATATTATACTGTATTATGTATTAAATGGTTATGTTCATGCTATGCCTCAACGTTTCAAATGAAAACACTTCAGCCGTTTATATAAACAGACTGAAACAGTGCATTGTATGTTCATAACAGATATGGTGTTATGAATTTATGACGTAGTGGTGAATTTCTAAACAGAAAAATGTGCAAAATGTGTAAAATACGAACACAACAGCAAACCAAAACTTCTTAATATTGAAAACACAAACACAAGATTCTTACATAAGGACGATTCTTTACTGTCTTTACAACTTCATTCCGTTTGTAATTAATCTGTGGGCAGATACAGTAGCCATGGGCAGATACAGTAGCTCAGTGGTTAGCATGTCGGATGTTGTAAAGGGCACGTGACTCAAATAAAATGCATATTATGAAAATATAGCGGTCCGGGGTATATTTACACGATGAAAAAAATGTTCCTGGTACCTACCCATAAAATTCATACTTCCCTAATAATAAACTAAACATAGCATCTGGATGATATTATTGATTATAGTAGCTACTTGTGGTTTGGGTAGAGCGAGGATTGAGTACTGTAGATACGCCAACAGTATTACTATATATTCAAATGGTTCCATGGTCCAAACTGCAAAACCACCACTAACTAACTATTCCTATACGTAGCTGATGTAGCAGTTAGTGGAGTAGAGCCGAGGCACAACTACGGCACGAGATTTGTCTCAAATTCCAGTCCAGGCTCAGAACAAGAAAGTTTTACTGTACTCGTTTGATTTGTTGTGTTCTGTTCTCCATGGTGTCCTTAGGCAAGGAATCTGACACCAGTTTTGGACCAAGTCAGTACTAATAGTTCATATTGTCCTTGACACCTTGGATGGAGACTGGAGAGTATGTATTGTTTAAGGAGTACGGCTTAGCGATATTGTAAAGGACTTGTTGATGCACAGTGGCATCCTAGCTAAGACTGTCACATGTTGTAAACACTAAAGACACATTTGACAGATAGTGAGATCCAAATATATGGTGTTTAAATGAGACACTATACTTTTTCACGTTACAAAAGAGTAATAAAAAATGGATGAATGTCTCTATCTAATCTAAGCAAATTACAGTTTTAACAGTTTATGGGCATCAACTTTCTTTCTGGTTAATGTTTTTGCGGACAGAGTAGCCTAAATTTGTCTACACGATTTTAAATTCTTTTTTGTCATTTCCAAAAAATCATCGGAAACTGCAAACAAAATGATGACAAATATGACAAAATTGTGTTTCAAAAAAGCTGCGTCGTTTATAAAATCAACGTTAGTACAGCCAAACTGTCAAAAGTGGGTATATTTCTTCTTAATTTGGTTTAGACCCATTCTGTCTTAGTCTCTGATGTTCCTACTTCTTTACTCACCGGTTAGAATGAAATACATAAAATTATGTAACTACAGTACTCAGTAATTACCCAGTACCCACCTGTAATGTGTTGAGTGACTCACGGCACTGTTGCATGTCTGACGCATATTTGGTCTTTTCTCGTTGAAGATTCTCTATTGATTCTGCAAGACACCAAACACTAAATGTATGCAAAGTGACATGAAAAATATTAAGTAATTTGTTTGTATTTTTGGCACCCTATAACTATCACAAGAGGCCAGACACCTCATCCATATGAAAAGTGAATAATTGTTGGTTTTTATATATTTCTAAATAAATTTGTGTGCCAAATCAAATTTTTAGTGTCAAAACTCAAACACAAAATGTTAGAATCATTTTGCACATACAGTGAACCCTCACCTATCCGTCACCTCTATCCTTCGCCAACCTCACTTAACGCCACAAGATTTACAAGCCCATAATTCCTATTTCTTTACTTATTATTGTAATTTTATTACCTCACTTTATCCGCCAAAAAATTGGGTTGTCCCAGGGATGGCGGATAATCGAGGGTTCACTGTACGCTTACCGTGTGAACCCTGCATATGATATTGCCAGCAGTGGAGGAACTGTAATACTGGTGCTGTGATGGAAACATTTCCCAATAATTGAACTCGAGTTCGCTTGAGAAATCCAATTTAACGAACAGAATGCAGTATTATTGAGTATAGCTACTATAGCATTTTACTTCAGATGTAATTATCATATTATTGCATACTGTCTGGCATTCATTATATCAATGAGTGTTTATGTAAATTATTGTGCCCATATGTCAGAGAAATGCACAATTACTTTTTCGGATAATTATCCATGCTAATGTAAACACTCAGTCTCTGATGTGCATCTGAAAATTTAATGTCAGTTCTGAAATCGCGCAAATTTATTACACTGTATTGTAATTTGAGTGCACTGCTGTCTATACAGCATATGAATTGCCAATAAAATAGCCAATCACTTGATGTAATGAGACATATAACCACAACGATTAACTACAATGCATAATAGAACGCAGCAGTGTCGTGGAAAAGAGCTGAAAGGTAGTTGAACTTGATAGTCAAACCGCAGTACTTAGCGGCAGTACCCAGAGGAAACGAGCAGAATTTTCTCTTATTGAAAACAGTACACAAAGGTCAGCAGAATTTGTATAAAACCTATCCAGTCGCCAGACGATATTTTCACAACTGAATTATTGGTTGGGAGCAAGTAGGGGTAAGTTCTTGACCCAATGCCATTCCAGAAACACACCTGACAAAGTAAACATGTGACCTCAAGATTATGAACCAAACGCTCTACTACTGTTACTGTAATAAATACATACTGTACAGTGTATATACCATGTAAATTAGTAATGGTGCCCTCTTGAGTGCGTTTATACATCTTATATTCCTCCTCCCGCTGTCTTGCTGTGTTGATATGTTCCTCATTAGCTTTGTTTGTCTCAGCCATGAGTGTTTCATATTGCTGTGTAAGCTCTTCTTTTTTATCCTGGTAATGAAAATTTCAAAAAAAAAATATTCTACAAATAAAATATAAAAATCTGTGCATTTATACGCACATTTCAGAACGTTTAAAAGCAGAAATCGTAAACCCTTGGAAAAGTAGGACAGTCCGGTCCTAGAAAAGCCTGGCCGGGGTGGCAAGTTAACCACAACACTCTACTTAAGTTTACACTAAAAGGACTTTAAATACCACAAATAAGTGAAACCCTGTTTTATATGATTAGTAATCATTGATTACTGACTACTTATTATATCTCCCGCTTGGTCCCACAGTCAGAAGCAGTCATACCAAGCCTAATGACACAATGCATGTAGTCAGGACTACAAAGATTTTGTCACTCAGGAAATGGACAGCTGCGACTATAGGACATGTACATGTAAATTGCAACCTTGCGCACAATAATCCAAAAGACATAGCGGAATTAGTTTACTGGTCAAAGCAGGTCTTTTGCTAGAAAGTTTCCCAAATTCCTACAATTACAAAATAAAATTACTGTAGTTATTTACCTGTAAAAGCTTGAAATCTCGACTAAGTGCATTATATTTTCCTTGCATAGCATCCTGAAAATTATACACAGTTTAACATTTAGTACAATTATTACAATTGGCACTAGATTATTTGCCTACATGACTGGTACTGGTAAATTAAATGTACTATACGCGATTCAGCCGGGAAACTCCGAGAGACAGGTGGAACTTATTTATGACGTCATAAACAAAATGACCGCTAAATTTATTTTTGCTATATGTCACTACTTGACCGATTTTCATAATTTAAACGGCCTTTTGTATGACTATCTGTATATATAATATATGTATTAGGCTGAGATTATTACATAAATTTTAATGGGAGACCTGAGTGGGCTTGACCTCGCTATATTACTCACAAAGGTCACAATGCAGTAAATGCGTTTATCAGGACCGGATTTTTGCATTAATTTATGGTTATTATAGAAATATGAAAACAAAACTACGTATTAACGGTATAATGTCGTATATAATAATTTGAGAGGCGATTACACATAAATAAAAAGACAATATTTTTTATATTTTAAACAGATATAGAAACTCACTTTATCATTTGCATGTCTCGTTTCTTGTTCTGTTTTTACTGCAACTAAATCTGAAAGTGAAAAATGTCATATGAAGTATGAACCACAATCAAACGTTGAACATCGACAAAATGAAAAGGATGACGTCAGTCAGTCACGTCACATTGAAAGGGTGAACGACACAACATCAACATGACAACAAAATGAACAATCAAATTCATTCAACATGGCTAGATTGTTGTTAGTTGTTACTGTAGACTAATCCTCTAAAGCCTAAAAAATGGGCCACATCTCATCTGATTCATTCTGGAGGTAGGCCACGTTTTTCTGTAGTGTAAAAGTTCAAGCGCGCGAATAATCGCCGAATATGGCTCAATCATCAAATTGCGTATAGATCTATGTGCAGTTTGGGATCTTATTCCAGAGAACACGGCCAGAATTTCGACTGTTGTGTCCCCGTAATCTTTCCCATTCGTTTAGTATAGGGACTTCCGGTATTCTTTCCGTTTTCACTTGCAATTTTCGTCAAGGCCGCGTCAACTGGATTTTTACCCAGTTTGGAGTCAGGATGTTTTATTATGTTAATCATAAACTCTTTGTGGTAGGGCCGACACTACCCAGGTGGGACTAAGAGGGAACGTTAACGGGCCTTATCAAGCGTTAGTGGCTAATGTCATGAGTGCTACATGCTCATTAGACAGGAATCGGTATAATTGCCTTCTGCGCGCCGTAGAGTCTCCACGAGCGCGGTGAGATCTCCTTTGACAGTCCTGGTCGTGTAAGGCGAGTGAGTGATCACTCGCCCTCACCTCGTACTCTCCTTACTGAACTTTGAGGCGAGTAACCAATGCTCACCTCAGAAATGTTCTGAAATGTCCAAAAGTGGAGAGATCTGGAGAGGGGCGTAATTGATGACTCTCCTCTACTCGCCTATATCAAAGTTAGGTGAGTTGTGTGCTACTCGCCTGAAAAAATTCATGACCAGGACTGTATAGTAGGCCTACGCTGCATTGGAGCTTGAAGTCGGGATTTACTTTTAATGATACACACTGTACGAAGCGACTCGCGAGATGACGTAATCTTTTCCACCGTAACAAAATGCATTAGCGTGAATTTAGCGATCTGTCATGCCATACATTACTGTGACACAATATTCCCACTGAGTGTCTTTATTGTTATTGATGTGATGGAATTATTTACAATGGTGGAAGCCTAACTGTTTGTAGGTTCAGAAACGTGTTTTTACACATGACCATACATTACTGTGACACAATGTTCCCACTGAGTGTCTTTATTGTTATTGATGTGTCGTACATACAATTGAAGTGATAGAATTATTTACAATGGTGGACGTAGCTACAGTATTTCCGGGTACAGAAAGCGGATTTCTATACCGTCCTTTTACACATGACCGTGTTTCAAAGGCGGTAGAAGAGCAATTTTGGCGATAGCATTACTCTTATCCATGTTGATGTGGCAACACTCATCAGTACGCATTTACAGGTGGGTCAACTGAGGCTATGGCTATGGTGCCTTGCCCAACAACACGCAAATAGACATTGAACCCACAACATTCATAGCTTCAGCATAGTTACCGTAAAAATTATCGTTTTCGGATGGTTTGTATATAATTTTGGTGTAGTTGTGTAATTGTGCTGGTATTACAGTCGCAGGTCAGATGCGGGTATTACAAAGCAAACTATACCAACTCACATCATCGTATACTAAAATTAGTTGTAATTGCTGTGACTTCATAATATAATAATCAGACAAAAACAAAATGTTAAATATGCATCTCACGAGTAGGCTATTACCGGTACACATACGCAACTGCCGGTCTGTTTCGCAATTAGGTAATGTAGGTCAGAAAATATGGACAAATTTACAAAATGGAGAGAAAAAAATTAACAAAAATTCAGAAAAGAATCAAGATTATAAAGAAAAGATCAGTGATATGTAGATAATTGATACAGTAAATAAAATACTAATATAGGTTTATCAGCCGTATGTTGGCAATGAAGATCTTGTTATGCTGCTCTTTATAGGCGAAAATATTATACAGTGTGAGTAGACACTGTAACATCATGTAACTTATGAACATGTATATATCAACATACAATCACATTTTAAAGGGTATTTACAATAACATAATTGTATAACATGTAATATTTATAATATTTATTACATGAATGGGACATGTTATAAGCATTAACGAGCTATGGATTATTGATTTTGACTAATTAACATTGTATGTTCCACATTGTTTCCATATAACAGCCACAATTACGCGATAGCTATTTATTATGACATTGTATTAGGTAGACAGACTACGCGCACATTTATGGCAGTATGTATACAATAATTATTATATACATAATTATATGACGCAAATTTACGCAACAGTTAATATTTGTGCAATGTTGTAATGACTGTCCAAATAATAATACAAATAGAACTCATAATGCAGTCACAATAATTATTATTATGATAATATTGTAGCTATCCAAATAAGAGCCACTTATTATTATGAAGCTATGATACCAGTATTATGGTACTTCCAAAATGTCACCAAAATACAGTATTTCCAATATGTTTCGCAAATGTTTTCAAAAGGTTTCTTAAATGTTTCCAAACTGTTTCTAAAGTGATTCCAAAATTGTTCAAATACTATACTGTACATAACATAACCGACCCGTGTAGCAAGTACACTATTTATTTACTTGAATTAACATAACAACAATCACTAAAGTACAAATTAAATTCAGTTATAGGACTACAAGAGTACAGCCACATAAAATAATACACAACAAAAACAAATCTATATGGATTCCGTAGAATAATAAGATAATATCATATTTAACAAGATCAATATATCGGGAAACTAAATGGCCAAAAAGCACTCCACTGTAAACAAAATGTTTACAAAAATATTTACAAAATAAATAATATAACTAAATCACATAATAGTGGATACAATTTCATTAAACAATATAAAATTTAAATGGTTTTCAACATGAGAACAATATAAAACTTAAATTATACAGAACAATTTTAAATCAGTCATATCTTCACCTAATGAGCATTATGAATGCTAACAGGGCCGGTTTCAGCATGGCGCAATTTAAGTCGGTACTCGTACACCTGTGTACCACTGCAGAGTGCATAGTGGTGTACCCTGCCACATTATAAAGTAACAAATATATTACCTAGGACCATAAGCCTATGGTATGATTTTGTCTTGGGAAGGCTTTTACCAACTAAAATCGAACAATTTTGTAACATGAAACCGACAAAATTAACTACTGTCGTCCATTTTGTGCCATCAGTGTTCGTTAATCATCAGAAATCTCCGCTAATCCAATGCCGATTTCCATTGGATGAAGCACGTGGCTTTCAAATACGCAAGGCACTTACTCCAATAATGTTTTCGCCGAATGCACAATCACCAAGTCTTCATTAAACTTTGTCGATTTCTGATAAATTGTTGACAATATATAAATTATATTTATTTATTTATTTATTCAATATTGGGTTACATATTGGCCTGTAACTAATTTATACTCTACTATTTACAAAAAACTGTTGCCCTCCTAAATCATTTAATCAAAATTATTAACATAGCCCAATTATAATACTGTTTAAATAGAAATCCTAATATAATAACAGATAACAATATATTAACATTTTACTGTTACACTAAATGTAAACATCCTTGGTACTTGTGTGTGGATTCATCAACATATTATTGTCAGGGGGGAAGAAACATCCAATGAACATCGGCCTTAGATAGCTGCTTGTTGACATTTACGGTTTATGTCCGTGTTTACGATATACAAGAATTGTCAATAAATAATGAGAAAAAGCGTGAAAAAAGATTAACACACATTATTATGAAGGGAAAAAGGTTGTCCCGTAAGCTATATTCAAGTTAAATAATTAATTAGACACTAATGGGTTATACGGTGGAGTACACCGGTGTACGGCGCGCTAAGTCATTTGTACTAAGCATAAGACGGAGTCTTTTTTTTACGTTAGATTTATATGCACTTACTAAATTGCTACGACTGCAGCTGATGGCAATAACGGCAAAATATATTATTGTATACATCTCTCGAAAGTAGCATAGCAAAACAAGGCGTCAAAGTTTCTCGATTGTAATTCTCGCATCGATAAAAGGATGATGCACTATTGCTCGTTTTAATCTTCATATTATTTTTCTGATTATTTGGGAATCACAGACAAACTGTTACGCTAAATTTTGAGCTCTATGTATTGTATTTTCTAACAAATTATCTGACACAATAGAGAGACAGACCAAATCACTGAAAACTCCAGGCAACTCCTCTGATGCCGAAGCAATTACTCTACCTAGAGCAAACTCAATTTATTACGACCTCAGACAATTGAATTTGTACCGACAGTATTAGAGGGGTCAATCAGAAGGGTCAACCAGAGATGCCAATCAGAGTAAATCAAACAGGTCAATCACACTCGGGCATCTCAAGCCATATAAATGTAAATGCATTAGGAACTGAACGTAGATATGTACAGTATAGGAGATTGGAAATCGCCACTTTTCCACCGCAACTGGTGATGGATAAGGTTCTTTGAGTGCCGATACTGCCAGTGACGAACACCCGGGATAAGTCTAATTAAAGACTTATTTCCAAGCGGGTCCCTTACCCCAGCATGCTGATCCGTGCGAATAGGATGACAGCCTGAGTTGGCCTCGGAGGTTGGTGGTAGATCGGCAGTCCCCACAGATTTACTGACTGGGTTCACGGGAAAAAATGCCAGACAAGATTGCCGTACCTCTGTATCTCCAGTCGAGCACTCTACCCCTGAGCTACTACTCTCTATATCTGTAAAAGAATGGCTTGTCCAGTGTTTGGCCATTGAGAATCATGAAACTAAAGCCTCATACCACAAAGTATATAAATTGTATGTAATCAATTGACTAGAAAGTAGAAATTGGTCAGAAATAATGAGTCACTGACAATAATGAATTCATCATTCTCCGGATCATTCTCCATGACCTTCACAAAATTAGGACACCACATCACTACATAATGTAAAGTTGCGTTTACATTACACTTTTTCCCCGGGTAATTATTCGCCGGCGAATTATTCTCCCCCAAATTTTGTAA
>WNLI01095088.1:0-10687 GCA_025802215.1 Wirenia argentea
TAGGTCAGTATGCATAGGGCCAACTGTTGGCCCACGCAGCGGACTTTGTCCGACCTATTCTTACAATACAATACAAATCTATTGAGAATATAATTCATAGCTCAGTTGGTAGAGCGTAGAATTTGTAATCCAAAGGTTGCGGGTTCGACCCCCGGCCGGGGCATTACCAATTGTATTTGTTGTCGGTCTTCCATGGGTGAGAACACAATGTCATTCCCTAGCCTCAGTTTACCAAGCAGTAAAGTTAATCTGATATCAAACACATACTTGAGGGTCTAATATACTGAACGGCAAAATAAATGCAAATTTTTTTGCAACATAACATTACTATTCATGACTACACTATTCATGCCGTAAAAGAGACAAAAGGGCAGTAGTACAATGAGTAATGCTGATTGACAAAAATCATGATAAAATGCCGTCTTGCATTTAGTGTTGTAAAATTATAGTTTTAACAGATTAAGAATAATGGCTGTTTTATCTGTTACCACATTATTTCTTATTTCTTACGTGATCTTTCTTCTAACTGTTCAATTAGATACACTGCTAAAACTGTAAAAGTTTATTGTTACAACGTTGTAGTGTTATAAATTGATTTTCACCAGTGACCTTTACATAATCCTCGTACAATTAAATAACTGTTAACTGTTAATTACTTTTAAAGCTGACATGTTTCGGTATATACGTATTTACCAAATGTTATTATATACACTGAAATATATAATCTTATGGTATATTGAAAATTTTTACCCCTTTTATCCGATATAGCATGTTTTAACTGAAAATCAACTGGATTGGAGAACACCCAAAAGACTAATGATATTTACCGATACCGATGTTATTTACTGGATTTCAGTTTTTTGGGTGTTATCTGATGACTTTTTACACGACGTCAGCTTTTATGTGCATTACGTCACAACTTGCGACGCACACACACACACACACAAGTTTTTGTAGTTGCGATGGTACTAACATCAAAATTTAATTGTTTGGCGAAATAGTAGACTGATCAGGTAATAAAGCAGCTATCATCCGCAATTTCTATATAGGACGCGATATCCAACCGCGGCTTATGATACACACCTTCGCCGCGACGACGGAGTCGTGTATCGTTGGACTCGGTTATCGTGCCGGATATCGAAATAGCTGGTGATAACTGCTAAAAATAAGCGTTTATTTTGCCGTTCATTATACGTAACAAGTAACGGGTCCTACCTCTGAGTCATTAGCGTCCGTGTCCTCCTTTTTGCCCCGCAATTCCACTTTGCTCCCCTCATTCTTATTGTTGCCCTGTTCCACTTTCTTAGTCGTCGTCGTCTCTTGCTTCGTTGGTATTTCGGTGAGCGGCTTTGTCTGGCGACTGATAATCGCTGGTTTTGTCGAGTCATTGTTATTGTTGAGAGAATTCTTTGTTAGGTTGCTACGCCACGACGGCACTTTTGTATCGGTAGGTTTGTCATCAACATTTGTTTGCGATGCTGGGTTTTGTTCACTTGGTTTTGTTTTATCAACAGGTTTTATATCGACAGTTTTTTGAAACCCCGATCCATATTTCGGTATACCTTTTTGCGTTTGCGTTTTATCGTCAGGTTTTGTAGATTTTTCGTCCGTAGTTTTGGCCAAATCCGAGCCATATTTCTTGACAGGTTTTGGTTTGAAGTTATTTTTATCGTCTGTTTTATTAGCCGGGGCATCATCTATTTTAGGTTGTTTATCTGTAGTTCGCGTTAATGAGGAACCATATCGAACAACTGGTTTCGTTTTCTCGTCAGTTTTTTCTAACTTTTCATTTCTGTCGAAAGTTTTATTAAACCCAAATTTAGACATATCAATTTTTCCTTTAGTTTCAGTTTTATCGTCAGTTTTTAAAGCTGCGTCGGCACTAGTGTCCAAAGATGATGATTTGGATTGAGTAAAGGCGCTTTTTCTGATATCCGGTGGTGATTTTGACATCGTAGAGTTGCTTTTCGTTACGCTAATTCGTTTTTGTTCGAACAGTGCTTTAGTGTCCGATAAACCGTTTTTAGTGTCCGTTGTACTATCATTACTTGTATCTACTTTTCTTTCATCGCTAGAAACCGTGTTCTTGTTAACAGAAAGCTTCCGAACGTCGGTAACCGGTGATTGCTTAGTTGGTGGGGTAGGTTTATTATCGTGAATTGGGATTTTGTTTGAAGAAACTGGTGACACTCGTGGTTTGTTGGCTGGTAATGAAGGTTTGCGGGCGGGGAGGGCAGGTTTTTGTTCTGAGGGTGGGGTTGAAACGCGTGGTAATCGCCGAGGGGGTTCTGACGGTGGCGTAGAAGTTTGCGGTAAAGACCGACTTTTATTCACGTCAATTTCATTCAACTTTCCACCGACTTTTCTTCCCGTGGGCTCAGATTTGCGTGTAATTGAAGTTGGCTTAACTTCAGATGATGGTGATTTATATGTATCAGCTTGTTGAGATACTAACGATTTTACGCTACCAATTTTTGGTAATGCATCTTTGTTCGCTGTGTCTATGTGTACAATGTCTTTGTTTGTATTATCAACTCGATTTTCTTCGGGAGAGCTTCGCGAGCTACCGCTATCACCTCGCTCATCGGGCGATTTACGTAAATTAGCTGCTGTAAACTTTTCAGTTTTGCCCATCTCTCGTTGATTGGATGTAATATCTGCTCCGTTACCGTTTTCCCGCTCTTCACGTTTCCGTTTCGCTAACACCATCCACGACGGTGAACCAGCTTCCGAATCAGGTGAACTTTTTTCGCTCGTTTGTGGGGTTTTAACTCCTGGAAATGACGCTTTACGACCTTTATCAGATATTTTCGTCTTTGGTGGACTTGCGTCTCCGACCGAAGTGTCAGTTTTTGAGCTTGAATGGTCTGGTAATGTCTTCCTTCGAGGGGGTCGCTGAAATTTGTCGGTTTTAGGAGGACTTGCAGCTGTCGACGTCGGTAATGTGAAAGATTTTTGCCCGGAATCTTCAGAGGAATGTGACGCTGTGGTGTGTAATTTAGTATCGGTTTTACTTGAAGCATCAGTTTTGGTATCAAATTTACTTGTATCAATTTTATTTGTAGGTTTATCGGGTTTGGTATCGAATTTACCCGTGTCAATTTTACTTGCAGGCTTATCTGGCTTACTTGTCTCGAACTTGCTACCGAGAAAACTTGCACGCTTGGCATCTAGTTTTGTAACGGACGTATCTCGCTTTTGTACATTGTCATAGATATTCTCCGGTGATCCTTTTGTATCCGTCGACTCAAACGAGCCAGAACTACGTTTTACAACATTGTCATAAACATGCTTTTTAGATGATACGTCAACAGTTTTTGAGTCATCTAATTTCAATGATGTTGCACCAAACTTTTGGATATTACCGTATATATTCTTTCTGCCCGAAATACTTGTAACTTTGATATCTTTTTCGGTATTTGAGCTTACTGGTGCCGGTGTTTCTTTATCCTGTGTAACCTCAGAACTTGTAATATTTTTATCTTTAGACAAAACGTCCGTCGACATTTCCGATACATTAACATAATCATGTTGATCTGACTTATCGGCAGCAGAAATTGTTGAAGGCTCAATCTTCATGGCTCTATCCTCTCTAACACTTATCTTACTTCGATATTCGTTAAATGAGTCGGGAGATTTATCTGGTGATTTAAGAATTTCACTTTTCGGACTAGATATTTTTCCATGATCCGTGAATTTATTTACTGGTACATCTATTGGCTTCGTTGATGTTTTTTCTATTCGTTTATCCGTTAAACCTTTAGCACCCACAGCGTCTTTTTCTACTTGCGACGTATCTTTAACAGGTAGAGTTTTGGTAGCACTTTTGTCGAGTAATACTGTTGGTTCGGTAACATCGACTTTATCAGCTGTAGTTGGTGTTAAAATTGTCTTGGAATAAAACGGCGACTCATTCAATTTTTCTGCGATTTTACTTGCTGAAGATTTATCTGTAGCAGATAGTGATAGTGCTTTCTCTGTAGCAGCATGTGATGGTGTTGTGTATACAATGGGTGTTTTTTCTGTAGACGGTGTTTTGTCTGTTGATGGTGTTTTGTCTGGTGCTGTTTTGTCTGTTGATAGTGTCTTGACTGTAGATGGTGTTTTGTCTGTTGATGCTGTTTTATCTGTAGATGCTGTTTTATCTGAAAGAGGTGTTTTTTCGGTAGATGGTGTTTTAATATCGACTTTTGTTGACGGTTCGGTTGACGGAGATTGAAGCACTTTTCCTGTTGACGTAGGTGATAGCGTCGGTTTACTTGGTGGAGTGGGAGATTTGCTCGGGGGCGATGAAGAGAGGATTGCTGTACTGGGAGTTGATTGGTGGATTGTTGTACTGGTAGCTGATTGGATTACTGCGCTGGGCGGAGATGAGGGAGATTTGATGAGTTTTTGTGCTTCTGGAGTGGAATCCAGCTTTTTCTCCGCTGAAACGAGAACAATCAGACATTAAGAAAAGTAAATAAATAAATGTGTGCATTATATACCGCACTTTCAGAATCTGTCCATGTTGTCATGCAGGAATCTCGCAAATGACGCTTGGATAGCCTTGAGAAAAATCCCCGTTTTTTTGCAGGGTTCGAACCAGCGACCTCTCGTTCGAAAAGCGGCGGCACTGACCACTACACCACAAGGCCAAGTAAATATATGTGAATTAGAATCATCCATGTTGAAACTTTACTGGATCAGGTATAGGGTGCAGTAGGTCAGTGGTAGAGTGGTGATAGCTCGTGGTTCCGAGTACAAGCACGGGTCGCCACAAAATGTGGCATCACATTTTTCCTGTGTTACTGTATTCTCTTGGGCAAGAAACTTACCTCTGCTTGCCTTCACTAGTTCAGTGGAGGAATAAAACACTTGGATATTATTGTATTGGTTACTAGTATTCGCCTGGATCATGCCAGATTGTAAATAAAAAAACAAAAATAAATAGAAGAGTAGTGTTTTTTTATAGCTGGTTTGCTTTTTTAAAGCTGGAATACAATCATATCCTAGTGTGGCATTTACAAAGTGCTAGTGGGGCTAACGCTGCAACCTGTTTCCTATAACGCAGCATACATTGTAAACCAACATTGACAGAGTCAGATGTGTAAAATAAAAAGTAGAGTAAAGCGTAACATTCCTTCACCACATTTGTTTCTCCCATTGCACCAAATGATAATTCAACATAAAACGCCTGTGCATGCGCCTAATGCCAGAGTTTTTTCGTCGTTTACAATTATTTAATTATAATTGACATAATAACATAGTAAATTATGCACTAAAAATTGTAAGTATCTCAACATAATCATACCTGGTGGCTTGGCGATAGATGTAGGTCGGGTAACTCCTCTGCCAGGAGATTCCTCCTTGAGCTGTGGGAGGGCTGATGCCATGGAAACCCTCTGTGGAGAGAGACAATGAGGGGTCACTCATAATAATTATTGGTATGTCACAGTACATACAGAGAGGAGAGAGGGAGAGACAGGGAGGAGGGGATGTGATAGGGAGAGGAGATAGGGAGAGGAGATAGGGAGAGGGCATAGGGAGAGGAGATATGGAGAGGGCATAGGGAGAGGGCATAGGGAGAGGGGATAGGGAGAGGGGATAGGGAGAGGGGATAGGGAGAGGGCATATGGAGAGGGCATAGGGAGAGGGCATAGGGAGAGGGCATAGGGAGAGGAGATAGAAGGAGAGAGAGACACGGAAAGAAGAGTGATTTTTCTCTCCAAATTCACAAAACGTTCCATAATTGTCTCAATTCCCAGAGATATTGTGACAACATTTTTTATTCCATTTGCAACCGTGTTTCTACGAGCATCCTTCAGACCCGATTTCCTGAACTTCTTTGGGATGTCCTATGATGACACTCCGTGTCCGACATTGTCCAGCACCACCAACAACTCGCTACGAACTGATCGATGTGCTGAGTGGGATGCTCTGGATTTGAGGAAAATAATTCAAAACACGGTGCAGGTGCTGAGGTGCATTATGTCAAAAGGTGGACACACTTCTTATGTATATTAGGCGAGACTAGAGACATAGACCTAGAGTAAAATAGCAAAAATTATATTGACTTCATAATGCCAAAAATATGATAGCAAAAAAGGCATTTCTTTTTTGGGTTAGTACATTTTGTAAGTTTACTTGTTAACTAACTTTTTGCGCGCGTAGAGGGAGACGTCGTTGTTGTGGCTTGACGGAGATACGGTGTTTGGCTAGGGAGGTGTTAAGGCCGGTGGTTTGAGCTACTGCTCCTAGGTCTAGGTCTAGGCTCATGGCTGGTGGAAGGGGAGTAAACAACAGTACACTCATACATGATGGATAGACGGAGATACGGTGTTTGGCTAGGGTGGTGTTGAGGCTGGTGGTTTGTGCTATGGCGCTTAGGTCTAGGTCTAGGCCCATGGCTGTGGGGATATAACCTAGTGTGACGGAGATACGGTGCTTGGCTAGGGAGGTGTTGAGATCGGTGGTTTGTGCAACGGCGCCTAGGTCTAGGTCTAGACTCATGGCTGGTGGAAGGGGTATAAACAACACTACACTCATACATGATGGATAGATGGAGATACGGTGTTTGGCTAGGGAGGTGTTGAGGCTGGTGGTTTGTGCTACGGTGCTTAGGTCTAGGCTCATGGCTGTGGGGATATAACATAGTGTGACGGAGATACGGTGCTTGGCTAGGGAGGTGTTCAGCCCTGTGGTCTGTGCTACGGCGCCCAAGTCTAGGTCTAGGCTAATGGATGTGGATATTAAGAACAATACATAATTTGACGGAGATACGCTGCTTGCTTGGCTAGGGAGGTGTGCTTGTTAAGGTCTGTGGTTTGCTCTATGGCTCGTAGGTCTAGGCTCATGGCAGTGTATATTCACATAAGAAGCTCTACATACAGTCCTAGATTTAGTCTCCATATTATACATGTGAATCGGCGCGCCATGCTCCGGAGTACCGCTATACTCCGATTTCTCCTGCGGTACTTTAGTACTACAGTATTATAACAGTATCAGATTGTAATATTCTTGGAGCATTTATCAAAATACGGTATTTTACGGTAAACTATTGATTTTATCGGTCAAAACTTTCAAACAAAATGGCGACAATGTACAGTACAGTAAAATGGATATTTCAGCCAATTTTAGGCATGATTCCACTAATAACAGCTGTTAGGAAGATGTAACTAAGTCTTCCACATGTCAGACATGTAATCTGTGTGTGGTATGATTAATGAACCGGCTTACATACATAAACCGGCAACATCTTACAAATTTGCAACCAGGAAATGACTAATTGTCTATCTAAAGGCCAGTATTTGATAAGTTCCTAGCGCTTGTATTGCCGTATTGGCATTTTGGGATGGAATTGAACTTAGAATCACGGAGAATACATTGACACTAAAGAAAAGAGAAGACTGTATGGCTGGGTTTAACAAATTTTATTGTAAAAATTGTCAAAATCACCTTTTTTCATTTTCAAAAATAAATAATTAATTGCTAATTTAGGCTATTTACGGTGTGGTACTCCGGAGCACCGCACGGCGATTCATGTAGTGGCAGATCTATACTGTATATTGCTAGGCGAGGGATGTGTTCAGGCCCATGGTCTGCTCTACCGCTCCTAGGTCTAGGTTCAGGCTACATAGCTGTAGACGTATATACAGTATGTATGCTGTTTAGTGTTTAGGCCGGTGGTCTGTTCTACTGCTCCTAGGTCTAGGCTCATGACTGGGGATTGAGGCATATCAACAGTGAACTATGGAGTGTTACAGATATACGGCTATATAGGCTCATGGCTCGACAGTAAGGGATACTGGCATATGGTGCTTGGCTAAGGAGGTGTTGAGGCCAGGGGTGTGTGCTACTGCTCCTAAGTGTAAGTCTCATGGCTGTGGATAACAGAAGAGGCTATACAGCGATTGCACACTGTCATGTGACTGGCAGCTAACAGGTTAGAAGCGGACACGGAAATGGCCGAATCCCGAGGAAATATGGGAAGTTTAAAGGATTTACGGAAGTGGAATTTTGGCGGGAAAAATTAATAAATATCTGATTGGCTACTCGCAATGCATTGTAGGGCATGTAATGGGACAGAAAGATGATAAACTTCGAACATGGCTGCCCGGCAATGAACTGTAGTAATCACCTAAAAACGGTCTATATATACAATCCTAGGCTTAGATCTAGCCTATATATCTAGGGTATACATGGCTGATATAGGGTGTTTGGTTACCTAGGTTATGGCGGTGAGCAGCGTCATCCTTCTTGACCACTGACACGACCGACGATGTCCACGTTCTTCCAAAAAGGTCCTCCTACAAAATATAGACAAATGCATATATTCATATTTTACAAAAAATAATCTACTGTACATTCATGATATAGAATGATGATTTCTTGAGAAAAAGTAGCAAAGTAAGTTGGTGAAGGAAGCGGAGAAAACCACCGGCTGTGGACAGGATATTTCCATCTTCCATGACTCGAAGACAGCGGGACGAAGCCAGCAGAATTCCCATGAAAGCCCCCAGTCCCCAGATGCTCAACGTGAACAAGTGAAGGCAAGGCAAGCAGGGGTAAGTTGCCCAAGATAATTACAGAATACAGATACACATGAAAAGTTTTTTCCGCGGCCTAGGCTTGAATCCCGGACCCTGACTTAATTGACTTTATAAATCAATGTATACACTGTAATCACAATAAGAATAATGACAATAATGAACTATAATGTAATAAATAATGAACTACCTCTTCATTCTCGGAGCCATCGATACTGAGAAGACTGCGATCGCTGTCACGGCTGGCGGACTTGGCTGGGCTGCCCTGCAAAAGGTCAGATGTCATAGGTCATGGTGAGAGGTAAAAGGTAAGATCGATGAGAGGTCAAGGCGCAATAAACTGTCATCAGGCTCATGACTGGCGGACTTGGCTGGGCTACTCTGTAATACATCAGTGAAAGCTCACAGGATATGATATGATATTCATTCTCCCATCACACGAATCGCCAAATGAACTAGCGACCCGTTTAAACACATTCTTTGTTAATAAAATCACAAACATTCAAACCAATCTACCATCATCCACAATGAGTCCATTCGTGTACGACGTATCGCTGACTGATCAGAGACTTCATTGTTTCTCTCCAACAACAGAAGATGAGGTTGCCAAACTCATTCAGTCATCTGCACCAAAAACATGTAGCCTCGACCCAATTCCAACAGTTTTAATTAAACAGTTCAGTTCTGTGTTAAAAACACCGATCACAAACATTATCAACTCCTCGTTTTCATCTGGTACATTCCCATCTGCACTCAAAAACTCATATGTATCAGCTCTGATAAAGAAAGACACTCTTGATCATGACGATTTACAAAGTTACAGACCAGTTACTAAACTAACATTTCTGTCAAAATCCGAGGAGCGTATCGCAGCTGTACGTCTCCAATCATACCTTCAGGACAACAATTTACATGAACATTTTCAGTCTGCCTATCGTGCAAAACATGGAACAGAGACAGCATTACTGAAGATACAAAATGACTGTCGTGTGTCCTGTGACAGGGGAGAGCCGGTGCTGCTTATCCTCCTCGACCTCTCGGCAGCATTTGATACTGTTGATCATCAGATACTGCTGTCGAGACTAGAGGAGAGATATGGCATTACCGGTTCTGCTCTGCGATGGATTGGGTCCTATCTCACTGAGAGATATCAATGTGTAAATGTAGATGGGGTTCTATCACCAGTCCTACCTGTCAATCAAGGGGTCCCCCAGGGCTCTGTTTTAGGCCCTATTTTATTCACGCTTTACCTACAACCAATATGCGACGTCATAAGATCACACAATTTGCAATACCATCAATACGCTGACGATTCGCAATTGTATATTAGTGTCAAACCAGCCATGTTATCGTCAGCTATCGACAATATCAACTCGTGTATAGCCGATATCCGTCAATGGATGGCTGCCAACAAATTAAAATTAAACGACAGCAAAACCGAATTCATGATTATTGGCACACCTCAACAAGTCAGCAAACTCACAGACCCATCCCTCACAATTGGCACAAATAGTAACATCACCCCAACATCCAAAGTTCGTAATTTAGGTGTAATTTTTGATTCAAAACTTTCAATGGAACCACAAGTGAACAATATTGTAAAATCGGCATATTATCATATTCTGACAATTTCACGTATTAGACAGTTCCTAGACAGACAGACCGCAGAACAAATAATACACGCATATGTGACATCAAGGTTAGACAATTCAAACGCTCTGTTATTTGACATACCTGATTATCTGTTACATAAATTACAACTTGTTCAGAATTCCGCAGCTAGGCTAGTCATGCAAACCAGAAAACGTGACCACATTAAACCGGTGCTCAAGGAACTTCATTGGTTGCCGGTCAAACAGCGGATCACATACAAACTGCTGCTATTGACCTTTAAATGCCTACATAATCTAGGCCCAAAGTACATAGCTGATCTTATCTCCCTCAAACAATCAGGTCGTTCTGGAATGAGGTCAGCATCACACAAATTACTTACACCCGGCAATTGCGGAGGAAAACTCTTCAAACTCGCAACCATGGGTTGTAGGTCATTTGAGTATGCAGCTCCATACCTATGGAACGTACTACCCGGATACCTGCAAAATGTCACATCACTTGAGTCATTCAAAAATGGCTTGAAAACACACCTTTTTCAAGAAGCA
>WNLI01095199.1:0-10687 GCA_025802215.1 Wirenia argentea
ACTAGATGATGCCACAGTTCGCTGGCTGCACAATGTCGACCTCCCGGTATAACAGTAGGCTACAGTGTGGACAATTCACAACGAATCCACCTTGCCTTCAAACGAACGACGACGATCGTGAATAATATTTGACCAGTGGTCTCCAGTATGCTACACACTATATCTGACCACTTACCTGCTTCATGGAGCTAAGCACTCAGCAGTGGCCGTGGGGCTGTAGTACCGCTGTACCATTGTAGTGACCAGTTGGACACACATCACCCATCAGTCCGTGTACTGCTGTTTGCTCACTGACCACCAATCAATCAGTAATCCATAATGACTATCTGATCAGCAATAGGTAAAGGTAAAATTTCAGTTGACATGGCTCAGCAGATAATGACAAGTAAAAATGGAAAGAGTCCCGGAAGTCATGATACTGAATGAATTGGAAAAATTAAGGGGACAGGGCAGTCAAAATTATGGTCACGCTATCTGTTATAAGACTAAGTAGAACTGATAACATACCAGCTGGGCAGGGTTCAGGAACTGCTGTAGCCGTGGGGCAGAAGTGACCAGTTGGACATACATCACCTGTCACTCCATCAGTCGGTGTACTGCTGTTTGCTCCTCCAGAACAATAGAAGCCTTCGCTGCACTCCTCTGTCAAAATTTTTACATTTATTTATCTTAGGTATTCTGTTGGGATGGGCTTATTTCAAGGACAGATCACAGAAGGCGCAGATGTATTCGGCTATACAGTTGCCACTTGACAATGTGAGGGGAATAAGTGTCAAGTTGGTTCAGATGGAATTTGTTTGTGAATGTTGTAACCGAATCAAGAAATGGTACTTGAGATTTGATGAGTCACCTTCCAAATTAAGCCTACACTTCTTTCTATTGTTTTAAAATAGAGAACTTTAGTGGGAAAATCTTACTGTACATCCAGTGGGTATTTTATGGGTAGCAGGTACTCGCAACGGAGTACCTCATTCAGTACAAAACCAATTCCATTCATTTGCGATCCATGGTCGTTAGAACAGAAGTACAATACCAGCAAAATAGTTACTGATCATATATTCGACTTTACAGACGGATGTATAGGGTAGGCTGTTCGGGAGTAACCTAACTCATGCAGTTACCGTATGACGAGCAGGTGTCAATATCATGAGCTTCAAACTCGCCAGTGACATCTGATTTAATGGGAGGTAAATAGCCTACTAAATAAGTTTGGCACTTCACTTTATTTACAGTATGTTGGTTCCTATAACTTATTGCAACCATTTCTGAAATAGATATGATTAAATGACTCACCTGCTGCAGTGTAATTTGTCATCCCAGTTCTGTCACAGAAGTACGACGCCGGACACGACAAACAATCGCCTATCGTCTGTTTCCCAGGTGTGGGAAGATACGTTCCGATTGGACAAGGAATTGGGTCAGAGGTCATCTCGGGGCACAAATGGCCAACAGGGCAAACATCGCCGTACGATTGGCTGGTGGGGTTCTGGACGTGGGCGGCGAGGGTACAGAAGTATCCGGCTGTGCAGTTGCCCGTCGGGGACGTGAGACCTGGGGGTGAGTGTGAATGTTATGTCAGGGACAGATCACAGAGGGCGCAGAAGTATCCGGCTGTACAGAAGTATCCGCTGTACAGAAGTATCCGGCTGTATGCAGAAGTATTCAGCTGTACAGTTGCCAGTTGGGGAAGTGAGGCCTGTGGAGGAGTGTGAATATTATATCACGGACAGAAGATCAAACTGGGTTCAGAAGTATCCGGTTGGGTTGCATGGAGAAGTATCGGACTGTACAGTTGATAGTCGGTGAGATGAGACCTGTGGGTGAGTATGAATGACCTTGTAAACAAATACCTAGCAAAGCTACAGAAGTAACAGAACACTACCATCAATACCTACACTAAGTACCTCAATATCTGTCTAACGTTGATTAACAATAGCTGACTAGTGCGTGTCAGAGTGCCCTTTCAATATCTTACAGCCTTACTCGCCTGACCAATAATTACTCAATCTCAGTAGAATATGCTACAGCTGGGTCAACAGATGCGATCACGTGAGACACCTTCCCTAAGAACACCATGGAGAACACAACAAATGCCAGCAAAAGTATGATTTTCAGTCCTGGTTCAATGCGCTGCTGTTGCGCCACCTTCCAGTTACAAGTGATAAGTCTGATCACAGAAGGCAGTACACAAAGTTGAATGTTGTTATCCAATTATACTAAAACTACTGACAATTACGAATTTACCTATACCTTCTATGTCACAGTATTGTTCCAGGTGTACAAGCCAGACACTCAGTAACATTCATCAGTTCATAGTGGTCACTGTATGTCCCAACTTGACACTACGATGTATGCATATTGATGATTTGAAGCTATAGATATCTACGAAGTGGAATCTAGTTACATATAAACTGACCTTCGACATCACAGTACTGTCCCGGTGTACACGGGAGACATTCAGTGACATTCATCAGTCCATACTGGTTACTGTGTGTCCCGACTGTACACTTTACGGTATCCATATGACGATTTAAGCTATATAAATATATCTACTGAGTAAAATCTAGTTGTAAACTGACCTTCGACATCACAGTACTGTCCTGGTGTACAAGGCAGATATTTATTCGGTGACATTCATCAGTCCATACTGGTTACTGTACGTTCCGACTGCACACTTTACGGTATCCATAGACGATTGAAGCTATATATATCTACGGAGTAGAATCTAGTTATAAACTGACCTTCGACGTCACAGTACTGTTCTGGTGTAAATGGCAGACACTCACTGACATTCATCAGTCCATACTGGGCACTGTACTGTATGTCCTGACTGGACACTTTACAGTATCCATTTAGACGATTGAAGCTATACATATCTACGGAGTGGAATCTAGTTACATATAAACTGACCTTCGACATCACAGTACTGTCCGGGTGTACATGGCAGACACTCGGTGACTATACTGGTTACTGTATGTCCCGACTGGATACTTTACGATGTATGCATATTGATGATTTGAAGCTATACATATCTACGGAGAGGAGTCTAGTTACAGTACTAACTGACCTTCGACGTCACTGTACTGTCCGGGTGTATACGGCAGACACTCATCAGTCCATACTGGTCACTGCAAGTCCTGACTGCACACTTTACGGTATCCATATGACGATTTAAGCTATATATATATATATATCTACTGAGTAAAATCTGACCTTCGACATCACAGTACTGTCCTGGTGTACAAGGCAGATATTCAGTAGCATTCATCAGTCCATCCTGGTCACTATGTGTCCCCACTGGACACTTTACGATGTATGCATATAGACGATTGAAGCTATATATACTGTATCTACGGAGTAGAATCTAGTTACGTATAAACTGACCTTCGATGTCACAGTACTGTCCGGGTGTACATGGCAGACACTAGGTGACTATACTGGTTACTGTATGTCCCGACTGGACACTTTACGATGTATGCATATTGATGATTTGAAGCTATATATATCTATGGAGTGGAATCTAGTTGTAAACTGACCTTCGACATCACAGTACTGTCCCGGTGTACAGGGGACACACTCAGTGACACTCATCAGTCCATACTGGTCACTGTACGTCCCGACTGGACACTTTACGGTATCCATATGACGATTTAAGCTATATATATATCTACTGAGTAAAATCTAGTTATAAACTGACCTTCGACATCACAGTACTGTCCCGGTGTACAGGGCAGACATTCAGTGACATTCATCAGTCCATACTGGTTGCTGTAAGTCCCGACTGGACACTTGGTGCCCTGGTATGAACCTTCAGGGCAGAAATACCCGGGGAGACACGGATAGCCGGTGACACCGTCGGTCGGGCGGGAGTTGTTGGCTCCTGATATACACACGAAGCCAGCCGCACACAGGCCTTGGGTGGTTGTCATCCCTGCAAGGAAATCATTGTAATGTTACTATCTTACATTATCTTGTTATATTTCCTGGCGGCGGGACTTGCACCAAAACTTTGTTGGCATTTTTACTGTGTTTGTCCTAATTTCCTTAGGCAAGTAGTTCAGTCACCAAAATAAGCATCTGGGACAACCAGGGTAGCTTCTGTAAAAATTCCGCTAGTTCTTTCCCTGTTTCCGAGTCCTGTTATAGAGGGTGGAAACATCCTGCAAATGTTGGGTGGTTTCCGAGGGTATTCCAGTTTCCCCATCATAATACCATCTACCTATCTGTCACAGCACATGCGCATGTGTTGGACATACTTTGCATCATTAGCCACAGGCAGTCAAGTTTGTATATTTTGTTGCGTGACCCGCACCCGTTCAATGTGGTTTTAGGGGTACCTTGGGCAATGACACATTTCTCAAACTTGAATATACCAAGCGAAAACATGGAAAATAATTGTGGTGTAGCTGATGCATGCATGTACAATAAGTCATGCATAACATTATAGTAAACTTGTAGAGGGTCAGTTGGACATGAAATAGGATGAGCTGTATCACAGATGTAGTAAAGTGTGGCATATTACGTGAAACTTAAATTCTTAATTCCTTAGTACTCAGTCCCTTCAAAAGTATTTAGTTTCCTTACAAACGATAAAAAATAAAGAAATGTAAATGTGTGCGGGAAAAAATCCTGGTTTTACTCCAGAGAACACGGCCCGAATTCTGACTGTTGTGGCCCCGTAATCTTTCCCATTCGTTTAGTACAGGGACTTCCGGTACTCTTTCCGTTTTCACTTGTAATTTTCGGCAGAGCCGCGTCAACTGGATTTTTACCAAAATCCCTTGTTTCTTGCATGGTTCGAACAGGCGACCTCTCGTGCGAAAAGTCGCGGCACTGACCACTACACTGTGAGGCCTACATATAACTCATACGAGAGTCACAAAGGCACATACCTGGTGTGTCGCAGTAGTATCCCTGTGTACACGGCACACACTGATCCACCGTCTCCAGCTTTGTGACAACACTGAATGTTCCTTGAGGACAGGGCAGGGAATGCTGGGATACCGTCCGGGGGTGGCAGTAGTAACCGGCGGGACAATCGACAGGGGTCACGACTCCGTGACTTACCACGCCGTAAAATGCTGCTGCCTCGGCTGGGTCACAATATCTGGGGGTAGTATGATGCAAACCTTAATTGCCATGGCCAGTAAGAAAATCGAATAGAAAACAAATTGCGTGCATTATAAAATGAAAAGGTGGTTCTTAATAATAGTATGGCATCTTTCAGATAGATGATTGATAGGAAGATAATTTTCTAGTCACAGTTTGGCTCTTGGGAAAATATAACGTGAATATATGACTAGGAAAAAACAATATTAGGCTATGATTGTTTTTCCCATGTTTTCAGTTTTCACACGAGTGTAACAACATGCTACGAGTAACCCCTTTTGCCATGTACAACAATCTGACAACAGTACGGTAAGTCAGAAATTTAATCCACACACGTTTTGCCAAGTTAGTTATACTGACAGAGGAAGTCAATGATATAGACATCCTCATATACGTATAAGTCATATTCTACGAATCTTTCAATAATGCAATTGGCAGCTGAATGGCATAAGAATAAATGATCAAATGCAAAATAAGGTCCCATACAAATAACATACAACATAAATAAATAAAGGATTGTGGCAAATGAAAACCTTTCCAGGGTGGTGGTAGGTGTTTTTGTTATTGAGGCCTAATTTACATCCCGTTATTTACACACCATTTCAGACCACAAGTGGTCAAAGGTCGCGAATTACAATCCTCAAAATGGGATGGCCAAAAACTCCCTAAAAAGAAATCACGATCCATCTGAACCCTAAAAGGGGATCCAGACCATGCATAGATAGTTTGGTCTGGAAACAACCTTTCCCACCCAAAGGTAGAGGTTTTATATCTGAGTTTTCCATGGATTGCCTATAGATTCTCCTAGTTGAACCTGTACGGCTAATATCGCCCATATTGCGCACATGTTTTCATTATACTTCTCATTAGAGTTACCATGATTAATATAAGTTCACACTACACACCTTCCTGCAGGACAATCTTTACACGTGGCCTGTGTCGTTTCATCCTGGTAATACCCAGCTGCACACGGTTGCGGTTGACTAGTCGCCGAAGGACACATGTGACCAATAGTACAGTTATACAGAGTCGGTGTGGTTTCATCTTGACCGGCTGGACAGTAATACCCGGGGCTACATGGTCCAGTGTACGCAGTGTTTCCGGTTCCTGAACAGTAGTATCCGGGCGTACAATCACCACACTGTGAGGCATTAGTATTGCCGGGTGTTGCGGACATCGTACCAGCAGGACATGGTGTCGGCGTTCCAGATCCTTCGAGGCAGTAATGTCCAGCAAAACAAACACCGTCAACAGGGTCGGGAACGATGACGCTTCCATTACAGAAGTATCCGGCTTGGCAAGGCCCGGTTGGGGAGCTGAGTTCTGGCGTTAGACAATATTTTCCGAGGTCGCACGGAACCGGGTAAACAGAACTTTCTGGGCAGTATGTTCCAGGCCAGCATCGCCCACCGGTGTAGTTGAGTAACGGACATGTGCATTCGGAGAGAGAGGTGGAGTGGATGTCAGGGTGTGTGGGGGTGGACATGTATGACCCGCCGGTACAGTACCACCCCTTCGAACAGTTGCCAGTTGGTGCAGGCAAACCTCCCACTGAAATGCACAAGTTGATCAGCAAGTTATAGAACAGTAAGTAAAGTAAAGTAAGTCAAGTAGGACCTAATATTCTATTAGATACAGTAATTAGAAAACACTACGTAATATTCATATATTGGTATTGAAAGTCGAATAGCGTCGCGCTGCAATGATATAGTGCTGGGCTGACACAGTTGGAATTCGATCCCACACCGCTTATGCGTGATTGTTATCGATGCCAGCGCTTCTGTCCACTCAGCCACCGCAACCTCAACTAATCCACAGTTCATGGGTTTCCTGTGTAGCCCAGTTTCTTGAATAACTTTGGCCAAGACAACTCTACATTTTGCACAACGATGGCATTGGATTCGTAATACCAACAAAGTATGTAACCATCGGACGCATGCTTCAAAATAAAATACAAATTATATAGCCTACGATGATTTCTGGTATGAAAACTGAATGACAGAATCTATGAAGCACATCAATTCCCGTAATAACATAAAGTAAAAATAAGATGTGACATTTATATGCCGCATTTTAGGACCTCACGAGCCGCCAAATGTCAGTTTTACATCATGACCGTGCGAGGGTAGATGCGAACAGGGCTTCAAACGAACTATTGACCCCTTACAATGTATACATTAATTATAATAATTATATGCACAGCACAGCTTTACTTCCCGACCTATACACAACCCGTGTTTATGTACGATCAGTACCAATTTGACAGACTTGAGGCTAGGGAAATGTGCTCTCACCTACAGAACACAGAGAAATCACTCAGAACAATTTTCTGTTAAAACGCTGATCGCACAGTACGAGATTCGAAACCACGACCCTGGATATCAAATGAATGATCGTCCAACGCTTTAGCTGACTGCGCTATCCCCGCCCCGTGAACATACCCACTTTATGTTGATAAAACTACTACGTACCTTCACAGTATTGTCCTGGTGGACAGCTGAGGCAGTCATCGAGACTTTTTCTTCCCGTGGCAGGATTGTACGTACCCAGAGGACACGGGTGTTCATACTGATTCAACGTTCCTTGGGGGCAGAAGTAACCAGAGGGGCAGATACCGGCATCGGCTGAGGTTGAATTCTCCACGCAGAAGTATCCTTGCGGACAGTCACTACAGGAAGACTGACCGGGGCTGTCACTGTGGAATGAAAAAAAAAGTAAATCCTTCAGAGCCAGAGCAGCCCATAGAGCAGGGGCTTAACACTGTTTTTGTAGTGCTACGCGGATGAGCGTAGCCGAAACTACACCTCCTGGATAGGACACTAGTCTATCGCAGGTTACTTTCCGACTTTCTCACGTGGCTGGTGACGGAGCAAAGTCTACTTAATTTTAATTTCTGCGTAAAATCGACGGCATATGTGGGGATCGAACCCATGGCGGCAGCCTAGGATCTATAGATCGGTTTATCGGCATACCAGCGCCATAGACCATTCGGCCACCGAGACCCTCAATAATGTCTGTATGTGCATATATTGGCACATATATTGGCAATGACAATGCCTAGATTTGAACCCCAGAAAGTATGCCTACAATTTCGCCAACATTTACAATTTCCGTGTGTGTCACATAATATCAACCAATATGGATCTGCTGCATGGTCTATGACGGGACAAAATTGCATAATGTATCTTAATCACGCATCACAGTTTTGATGAAAATAATTGAACAATTTTATCACTATAATTGTTAGATTATGCACAAAATATCCACTGTGTTTGGAAAATGGAGAGATTGTTATCACTGTTATTATATTATACCATTTTACATGAGCATTTTGGCACGGAACAGCACAGTATGCTTTATTTAGACTCCGACAGGACTGTGACAGACTAGATCCTGTCTCTATATGGGCCACATTAGCCTAGCATGGAACGGCATGTTTTTTTTTCTCGTGGGTCCGGTGCCGTCCAATGATGGTGGGTATTTTTCCAGTACGTGGGCCAAGTAACCGATTTTCCTTCGGTCAAAAATCAATAGTTTCCCGGATTATTGACATGTACGTTACATTATGTAATGTTGTTTTAAGACTCAAGTTGCAAGGCCAATCTCATGTCGAATTTACTAACCAATGTCAGATTATTGCGTTAAACTGCCGGTTTAAAAAGGTTCCTGGACCAGGGTTGTCCCAGTGCCGATCCGGACTAGAAAAATTCTGTGTAAAAGGCGTATTTGTCTCAACATTGTGACGCCCCTTTAATCCAATAATTTGATTAGGAATCAAGTGCTTCAAACCTGGCAATGTGGTTAACTGTAATATTATCTACAATGTTCCGACGGTGGTCCTATTAGCCTAAATACGGAATTATTTATTTGTACAGCATTTACCAAAATTAGATTACCAAATGTGCGTATACCCTAAATACAGAATTAGGTACCGTATTTGTACAGCATCTACTCCAATTAGATTGCCATCTAAAACCACACCATACATAGTCCCTGTGTACTGGCAATATTTATTACATGTCGCGCCATGTTTACGAGCGCCAATTTACGGCGCAGTATCGGCGCTGTATCCCCTATAATGGCGTAATTGCGGGACCAACCCTAATTTCTGCAGCATTATAAATTGTGCCAAAAAAAACCTTAAAGGGGCATTGTCAAAAATTTGTCTGATACTAGCACTGTAGAACAAATATGTGCATTTGGTATGCCGCACTTTCACGTTTATCCACGTTGCCATGTACATGTGTCTCAAATGCGGGTGGAAAGCCCGGGAAAAATCCTGCATGTAACGGTCTCGAAACCACTCCTCTTGATTGAAAAGCGGATTCTCTAGCCACTACATCGCGAGCCCTGTAATTTTGGTGCTACAGTATTATAAACTATTTCAAATATCACTCTTGATTTCTCAAATCACTTACTCTATGGTTACTATAATACGAAAATAAAGTTCCTATGTGCACAATGATATGTGGTAAAATCTCTCCACTTTCCAGTAATCTTGAAGTTCGTATCCCTTTCACTATTTACATTACAAACTTCCTTTAAATTTGAATTCTGCCATTTCATAAATGAATAATTTGGTTAAATATGAAATCACACAATTTTGGGTCATTATTTTGGGTTTTTATGTAGTATTCCCCTAGCCCTGCTTACAGACATATGTAATGCTTAGAAGTATCGTGAACAATATCACTTCAAATGTGGAAAAGTTCCTCAGTAATATAGATAAGCTAGCCTAGGATACGTACCAAAATCGTGCATGAAATAGAATCAAACAAGCGAGCAGAGTATGTCACTTTAATTCCCGAGTCAACCTTCAGACGCGACCAGAAAGCACATGAACGACACAAACCCACATTATTAACTAATGTGAACTTTTCCCGTCCATAAATCACACCATGATACCCAATTACTACATATTGTGTTAATCGTTGGACGCAGCTGTATACCGCCTTGAAACTAAGCCATGTAACTAATAATACCCAGAAGTGACTGTGAATTAATAATACCAGTGTTTTATCCCTGAGTGCAATACAAGGACATCCGTATGCGCGGTTTATTACCAGGAACTTATAAATCATATTATATTAAATCTTTTACTGCAAATTGACTAACGATTGTCGACGTTGTGACCGTATCACACGATTTCCCCCAGAAGTGACTCTGAATTAGTAATAGCAGTGTTGTATTCTTGAATGGAATACAAGGACATCCGTAGACATGTGCGGATTATTACCATGAACTTTATTATAAATGTTATAAATTGCTGCAAATTGATTGTCGACGTTGCGACTGTCTCACATGGTCTTTGGCTGGGAAATGCCATTAGCTCAGTGGATGGTGGTGACCCACTTGTTGACTGTAGATCATGTAACCAAAATGGCATAAAAGATACGTAAAAGAAGCGATATTTGAAAGGATAGAGAACCCATATTATATGGGTGTTTTCTGTTCCGCAGTGGTGCATGCAAACTCTGTAAGCGAGGCGCACAACCAGTGCATTTTTGGCTCACCTGAGCGAATGCTCAAGTGAGCTATTGCGATCCGCTGCCGTCCGTCGTCCGTACGTCCGTCCGTC
>WNLI01095310.1:0-10686 GCA_025802215.1 Wirenia argentea
ATCGATTGATCGATTGATCGATTGATCGATTGATCGATTGATCGATTGATCGATTGATCGATTGATCGATTGATCGAGTGATCGAGTGATCGATTGATCGATTGATCGATTGATCGATTGATCGAGTGATCGATTGATCGATTGATCGATTGGTGGATTGATGGATTGATCTTCAGTTTAAGTACATGTACGTATGTAATAAACGTTTGAATATACCCGCCGTTGCTCAAAAATACGTATTGCCTACATGGATTTTTTTGTATCATTGATTTGTGAAAATAAATACAAATCTTTCGATGAAACTAGACGCCTTGAACCTTTTTCTGAGATTCACCATTCGGATCATCGAAAATCTCCGCAAAGATCACCCAATAGTCTAAGGTAATCGAATGTCATTAACATAATTTAACAACATGGGGTGAATTAAAATTGGTTGAATCACGCTGCGCAGTTCCTGTACCGTAATTTATGCAGATTTTAGTATGATTTGTTACCCAATTTGTCACCCAGCTAATAATGTTTGCATAATATGTGATCGGTCAATCGGTGCTGGGCGCTATGGGTTCTACAACGGAGTGAACGCCGAACAGACTATCTCCGTATTCTGTGGCTGATTTTCCTGTAACATATTTAGACAGACATATTATAGGCTATAATCATTATAGTATAATGTATACCGGTACAGTATAGGCCTGCTACAAAAAATGTGGTGGCATTTTGGTGATTATTTTAGAGCGATGTATTTTTTTTCATGGGAATTAAATTTCACAATACAGTATATGTAATAATGAATAATAATTGTAAAATTAAATGACTTTAATAGTGTCTTATAATACTTAGTAACACTACCCCGATTCAGCTAAATGGCAATTAAAAAAATCTCATTTAAAAATCAACACCGCGGGACGCCGGGAGAAAATCGCGACGGAATTTTATACAATTTTTAATTATAAAATTCCGATGACTTATTTTGGCTGATCTGGGATCCACAATCATCGAAAGGAGTGATTTCAATTTGTCCGGGCGCTGTTCCCTTCTATAAACGTACAAAATTTCACAGGAGGTTTATCGTTACTTATTGTTGGTATAGGTGGATTTGTTATCAATTGGTGGGGGAATATCCAGGGTGTCAGTAAATTTACGTTGAAAAGGAGTGATGAGAGATGCATACAGCAGGGATCTGTTTTGGGACCCATCCTATTCTTCCTTTACACCAACGATGTTCCTGCGCATGTCTCCGCTCTGTCCTGTATTAAAATAATAATAATCTATACATTTATAAAGCGCAGATTAGATATTGAAAAATATCGTCAAATGAAACTAAAGGAAAAAAAACTAGCCTAATCAATAAAAAGAAGCTTGAACACAATTTTTTTTACTAAACTATATACATAATCTAACCATCGAGTTAATTAAACAGTACTGTATTCAATTTGACGAATCTTACGCGTTCTCAATTTCAACCACGTCGCTATGATCACGTTGTTGCTGGTATACCTCCGAGAACTTTTTGGGACCCATCATATTCTTGGTTTTCATTAACGATCTCTCTGCACAGATCTCGTCGTGTTCTCTGTGTTATCTAACGCGTTTCCTTGTTTTGCATGACGCACCCATAGAGTTTATAATACATCGGTGGACGCACCATGTAGGGTACCTACTGTGGTATCAGCTGCACAATTTTGTTGTTGGTCAACCTCATATCACACTGTCCGTATACGATTTCAATTTTTGAATGCATGCACAAATATCCCCTCGTATAACTTTTAAAATCCACCCAGATTACGAGTAGGCTATGATAGTCCCATAACGAAGTGACAAGCTCGGGTTTAGTCACCAGTTTGTTTATACCCCCCTCTGTATGTGGGCCATAATGAGACATGGGGTCGTAAAGTGACGGTTCTATAGGGGTTATAGGATTATGTAAAGTAGGTATAAAATTAGAAGTACCGAGGACACCTGTGCGGTTTAAGTATAGTTAGGGACAGTTCAGACTATGTTTATGTCATACGATGCGTCAGGTTGATAGTCGCTGTGATTAATGTTTCAGTGGATATTCACAGTTATTGTGATTTTCGGTTTCGGCCGGATGTTGTTTTAGAATTTAGATTATTCGGATGATAGCTAATTTAAATGTACCGTACTAATTGTGACTGTTGTTGTTAAGTTTATTTTACATAATAACATCGGTAATATTTTTCTGGATACGTTGTGAATAGGCATTATAGGCTACATAATAGTAATACTAAAAGATGCGTAATTAATTTTATACTGAATGTACACATTAATTAAAATAAATAAAGAAACATAAATCGCAACTTATTGACGATCACGCAAAGGGACACCCTGATTTCAGCAAGTGCAAATACATAGGACACGTGGTTTTATATTAATATTGGTTCGAAGCCGTGCCCGATGTAGCAATTTTGTAGTTTTTGTCTATAAGTAGGCATATGCGATCATCATAAATAAAATAGAATACAAACACACACTGTCAAACACCGTGCATGGATAGCATTCCATGATACGAAAATGGTAAGTGAATTATCGTAGATTCATGAGCTTGTAGAAAAGTAAAGTCTCGGGAAAAAGCTACAGTAGTTAATGAAGCACATATTTGACAAGAAAAGAGTAAAAAAAATCATGACATTCAAGCGGCGTAACTCCTACTGTAACTATTTTTATAATTACTTTTGCTGCAGTAGACATTGAACGAAGTCAACCAACGAAAAATACTAGTTTCGTAGTTTCATTCGCTGAGATTTTTCAGTTTATATTTTTTTTCGTGAAAACGCGTCTCAAAGGGCGCGATATTAAAGCACAACATGGCTATAAAGGGAGATAACTCTATATTAAATTTATTTTTAATATCAACAATTTATCAGTTACCACAGATCGGCAGTGTCGAAAACGACGACGCAGAACGCTGTTAAAATCATAGATATATTAAAATCCGACACGATACCCGTTTGACAGTAGAAGGGAGATAACGCTATATTTACTTTATAATATATTACCGATATTTCCAATTTTGTTCTAGAATAGAAGTATGAAAAACACGTCGAGGTTGGATCACAGACTTCGACCTCTCGCACTCCCGCTATGTACAGTACACGCCTTGAGTAAAACACATGATAATCAACTATATGTTCACTTAAATTATGTACACTAATTATTCCATTTGGAGTGAAAGCAGAGTCGAAGCAGTGCAGACCAAAAACCGACAGGATACGGATAGTAGGAGATAACTCTATATATATTTAAATTATCTACTAGGCCTATTCCATTTTAGTTCAGAGTGCATTGGAAGCAGTGTTGAAGAATGCTCAAGCCCATAGTCTGATACTAATAAGGGAGATAACTCTATATCAATTTAAATTACAGTATTCACTTTTAAAATTTCGTTCATGGCGCGCGGAAGCAGTGTCAAAGAAGTCTAAATCCGACCCGATATGGATAGTGAAGGAGATAACTCTATATTAATTTAAATTATCATAATTCCATTTTCGTGTAAGGTGGAAGCAAAGTCAAAGAATGCTCACGTCCAAATACGATTCGATATGAATAGAATAGAGATCTTTATATTATCACTTTAAATTATCCACAATCCAATTTTCCTCCAAGGTGGAAGTCAAAGAATGCAGCACATGCGCAAATCCGACCAGATACCGCTACCAAGGGAGATAACTCTATAGTCTATATCAATTTAAATGATCAACAATTTCATTTTCGTTCGGGGTGAAAGCAGAGTCAAAGAATGCAGCACATACCCAAATCCGACCAGATAATGATACCAAGGGAGATAACTCTATACCAATTTAAATGATCTGCTTTCGTTCAGAGTGAAAGCAGAGTTGAAGAACGCAGCAAGCCTCAATCCGAACAGAGATTAAGGGAGATAACAATATATTGATTTAACTTAATATGTACATTTCCATTTTCGTTCAGGGTGAAAACATAGTCCAAGACCGACCAGATACCGATACCAAGGGAGATAACTCTATATCAATTTAAATGATCTAAAATAACATTTTCGTTCAGGGTGAAAACAGTGTTCAAGACTAACTAGCCCCAAATTCAACAATTTATTGATACTAAGGGAGATAACTATATATTAATTTAAATCATTCCCGTCCCCAGAGTGGAAGCTATGAAGGAGAAGTCGAAGAACGCGGCTCGAACCCGACGCGAGAAAGAAAATGCCGAGTTTTATGAGCTGGCCAAACTTCTGCCCCTCCCATCGGCGATCACCAGTCAATTGGATAAGGCGTCCATTATACGACTGTCGACTAGCTACCTCAAAATGCGCGCCGTGTTCCCCGATGGTGAGTTTTGCCTTTATTTTGAACTACTAATTTGACAAAATTTGAGCAATTATTTTTAAATTTGTAATTTGAATTTTTAGTTGAAATTTGTACATTAGCCTACTGAAGTAGAAATGCTCAAACTCTTGAATCTCCCTCGACTCACGGTATATACCGGCTGCTCCCCCGAAAGAAGTATACTGTATAGCTGCATATATGCATTTCGTGTGCTAAAGAAGCTACCGTACATCCATTTTTTTCGTGGTGGCGTAAAATCTTGAAAGCTGGAATGCTAAATTACTTTCCAATCAAGTACTACTTACCACAATTTTTTCTATAATATTTATAATTTGTCAAAATTTCCGTAATTATATGGCATGTAATAATACAACATCTAGGTCACATTAAGTAGCTCATGTATACATTGTAACTTATTGTCTACTTTGTCCCCCTTATTTTATAAAGGGAGATAATCTCATAAACCACAAAATTTCACACAAAGATACTAACTAGATAATAAACGCTTTGATATTGATATATGCCCACACAATGGTGTTAAAGTTTACACTAAATGTAATAATGTAATGCTGATAAAATAAATAATTGTTCAGATAATGTGGATAAACAGATACAATAATATTGATAATCTTGATTTATCGACAAATTTCATTGATATTTATTAGCCTATCTGTATCCATTCTGTAATAACATTGTATTATTGCAGTCTAGTAAGTCCACTATTAGGAATAATACACTATGTTGCATTTTAATGAAATTAAAATTCAAGTATATTCGATAAGACCCAAAGTTCAACCAAGTAAACTTTATAATAATAGCCTAAAATGTGCATACATAGTTACATACACATTACACAGTATAAATAGTGTATATACTATATACCTACTTATACAGTAGGCTACATAATGATATGAGCATACAGTAGGCCCTATTATACAGTACGCATAAAAGAAGACGAATAATTATGTAAACAAATCGCAAGACGCACAACCAATGGGTCTAACTTCTGCGAAAACTTAACATACCATGACTGTGTTAAAATGTAAATGGACAATGTAAACATCAACTGCAAGCAAAAATACACAGATTCGTAGCTTTAAAGGTAAAGACAAAAATGCAAATATAATCTAAACGTAAACAAAAACAAAACATGTAGATGTAAACATAAATGTAAACAGAAAACTCCGAAATGTAGGCCTAAACAATAATGAAACCATCAATGTAATCAATGTAAACAGCACGCACTGTATAGATACAGTGCGTAATTATAAATGTAGGTAACTATATAAAATGTAATCGTAAATAGACTATAACCATGAACGTTGTCATATCCTAATATAAACAAGATTTTTAATTACTATTTCTGAAATGGAATGTAAGTGTAAACATATAGTGTAAATATGCTACGGTATAGCCCTATTTTACGGCTATTTACAATACTAATGTAAATAATATGTATTTAGAAGAAAAACAATTTTTAAAAAACGTGGAAATGTAAAAACAACGATGGCCTAAACGTAAATTTAATCAAAAACATAAAATGTATGCATATTGTAGCTAGAATTGACACGATAATAGGAAATGAAACAAGAAACAACAAAATGAAAAATGAAAACAAATTCCAAAAGAAGAGAACACTATATATATATATATAGGCTATATAGAAAAGAGTGGAAACAAAGAAACACTGGAAAAAGAAAGGTGAAAAAAGACAATTAAGTTATAGGGTGAAATGTGCAGGTCTCTCTTGATGTTATACTAGGCTTATATTGTGGAAATTTAATCAATGTGATTGTTAGTAGGGTCGGAGGAACACGCCATGCAGGTACCGAGCCGCATTTAGTGATAACGGGCGCTCGTGGAGATGCGGAGGTATCGCACCTTGATTAGTACTAATGGTGTTAATTATAATTTTCCATGGCTGTGTGTAGGGAGCGCCGAGTAGTGTTCCTTGGATCTATCCGTGTAACGGGAGTTGGGCGCGATGGTGTGCAGGCGCGTGTGTGACACAATAGAGTCACAGATACTGTATGTATAAAATGACGAGAATAACACAAAATAATTACGTGAAAAATATATATTAATGTTGTCTCCTGCAAACAGAATGAATAATCAAAGATATATTATTCCATATAATATGTAGGCCTACCGAGTTTAAAGATTTACATGACGACGATAATGATGTATATGTATAATGCTTTTAATATCAATGTCAGCACCTTCCTGCATGACGTATAGTACGTCCTCAAACAATATCCATGTGTCATAGTTCTGACAAATGCAGCCCGATTAATACCCGCAGAGGGGCGAAAACAGAGATCTTAAAAACCTGGAACCACCGACCTCGGGCTATACAAGATGACCAGGTAAATTGGGATTGTCCCGAGGTCGTAGTGACGTAGTCTATGCAGGGACTGTAAATGGTCGCGCGACAACAACACTGTCCGAATCTACCTGTCGAGTGTCGATTTAACACGATGTGACAAGAACGCACGATTCGATGCATTCAAACAAGGATAAATAGCCCAATCATCTGACACACACGTCTTGGAGTAATTCGACCACGTGATACGCGGATTTCTGATTAATTACATCACGTGATGCGCGAACATGGGCGTAATTACGTCACGTGATGCTCATGTTTTGGTTAATTGTGTCACATCTTGTCGTCAAATGAGGTCACTTAAAATGAGCTCACGCGGAGCTGGTGAAGGTGTGTACAGGTGGGGTTAGTCTCGTGTCGTTGTCGCAATTAAGAAATCCAGCGCTATTAAATTATAACACAACGCGATAGATAGCCTATACTGTATTTCCTTATTAGGATTCTGGAAGAATGATGCACGAGGAACAAGTCTGACGAATGACAGAGGTATTTTTGGACACATTTAGTTGCAAACAATGAAAGGTTGAAAGGAGTCAGAAAAGGCGGATGGATGGGAGAAAAGGAGGAACGGAGAAAAGGGCGGAGAAAAGGGGGAACGGGAAAAAAGGAACGGGAAAAGGAGGAACTGAGAAAAAAGGAACAGAGAAAAGGAGGAACGGATAAAAGGAGGAACAGAGAAAAGGAGGAACGGAGAAAAGGAGGAACCGAGAAATGGAGGAACGGATAAAAGGAGGAACATAGAAAAGGAGGAACGGAGAAAAGGAGGAACGGAGAAATGGAGGAACGGATAAAAGGAGGAACAGAGAAAAGGAGGAACCGAGAAAAGCAGGAACCGAGAAAAGGAGGAACCAAGAAAAGGAGGAAAGGAGAAAAGGAGGAAGAGACAAAAGCAGGGAGAACGTAGGAACGGAGAAATGGAGGAATGGAGGTCGGAGAAACGGATAAACGGAGCTCGGAGAAAAGGAGGAAAGGAGAAAAGGGGGGAAGGCGGAACGGAGGAAGGGAAAGGACGATCAGGGGAACGGAGGAAAGGAAGAAAGAAAGAAGGAAAGACGATAGGACTTAAAGATGGAGACAGGCTCGCTCGGACTGGCGCTTGTATTTTTTCTCAAGTTTGTCGGATCCTCAGACAAGAAATGGATAGGATTAATTGTCATGCGTCAAATGGCAAAGGCACGAGCAGTCTAGGGTCTGCCGACTATGGCCTAAAGCTCGTTTGAGGACAAACGATCGTTAAGAGTTGACCCGATAATCTGTTCCCTTGAGTCGCGGACACGTTTTATGTGAGTGACCGTGTGCGTGAACGAGGTCTGAAGACGGTAGGCTACAAACTTAGACACTGGGTTTCGAATTGAATTGAATTGTTATCAGGCAACTAATGCCAATATAGGAAAACCTGCAAATAACCTGCTACATAGAACCTGCAAACAACCAATGTTGTCACGCAGAAATTTACAGCTATAAAAAGTTGTGTGAATATTGTCCCGAATTGTTTAATAAAATTAATATACGGAATTGCGAATCTGGACTCAGGTCTATAGATGTCGTCTTGATCGGCCCTGTCTGGAGCATCTGGACTATGGTACGTTCTTGGGCCCTACAATCGTATACAATAGCATTATACGCTATTAACTAAAATGTTTCCAAATCGTATACAGTACATTCGAATGACAAATTAAATTCGAAGACGTACCCAAGACATTTAAATGTCTAATTAATCAAATTACGTATTTCACACATCAAAGAGGACCATAAGTTACGTGGATCTCAGTATTGTCCGTTCAGTGTAAGATTACCACACTTCAAACGTCGAGGAAACCGTTCGATTACCGGCCACGCACCTAATGTAACCTGACACTTCAGTAAGGCTAGCTTTACACGGTGTATAACTTCACGTACCGCGATACGCGATACTGGGATGAGACGCGGCCGCTGCACGTCCGAACTAGCCGTTATCTGTCATGACGTAACCACTTGTGAAGCTCAACTATTGATGACGTAATACCATTTGAGAACGAAGAGGTTCGCGGTGCAAATGGCTATCGTGTCGAGTGTTTACAAAGTGTTTACACGGCTACTGTAGCAGATAACGGGATTTTTTCGAGTGTTCGACTCTGGATTTGTTTTTATAATCTTATTGTACCGGTAGTATAATTTAATCAACAATTTTGACTGAAATCTCAGCGAATTCTGGATATAGATATGTAGCACAACATGTTATAACGCAACATAATAATTATACCATATTCTGTTCCTAATAAAACTGTACGTCGCTGTCCCAAGTTATATCATTTAGGCGTGAAACGTTAATGGTTTCTAACAATATCTGCCCTGGTGTACGTATATCCAGGATGGGGCGCCTTCTGTAAGACTGTAACATCCGAAACTATACGCTAAGCTTGTTTTTGTTTATTTATTTAATCTTTTATTTGTAATAAAACACAATAAAAGAATAAAATAACCTGAGCCAATAGTTTGACTCGTAGGTCTATACAGTATACTATAGCCTAAACCTGTAACCTAAATTAAAAATAAACGGTAGGTGGTTTGCTGCTGCTGTCATTAAGACTCTTGTTTATGGAGGGGAGATAAGGCGTGATCCTGATGAGATAGGATAGGGGATGTCCTGCGTCGATCTAACCAGACTCCTGTCTCAGAGTTGGTTGAGGGAGCTGGACGTCAGTGGCTAGGACAAGTGTTATGGGCGAGTGTATGCCTAGTTGGATCCCGGAGTGGACGCCCCCCCCCCCCCTTGAATGGGTGGACGTGACTCTAGGGGGTCATCTTGGCAGTCCATGGTCCTATTAAAGCCTTCGTTCTATGACATAATGTACTTTTTCCTATGCAAAAGGTGGATTTTATGCTTCAGTCAGTCACAAATAGATGATTGTATGAATAGACTGACCTGGAAAGAGAAAATGATGGACCAAAGAAGAGCGAGAGTCTTCTCTCTGTCTCCATCAACGATGTGGCGTGGCTCCACCTTACCTGAATGTAATATATTGATTGGGAGTAAGTCATTCATAAACATTAGGAATAAGATGGGTGAGATGAGTGTCCTGGAAATAGAAAATGATGGACCAAAGGAGAGCGAGGGTCTTCTCTCTGTCTCCGTCTACGATGTGGCGCGGCTCCACCTTACCTGAATATAGCATCACATAATATAGTGATTGGGAGTAACTCATTGAGAAAGATGAAGAATAAGATGGGTGAGATAAGTGTCCTGGAAAGAGAAAATGATGGACCAAAGAAGAGCGAGTGTCTTCTCTCTATCTCCGTCTACGATGTGGCGCGGCTCGACTTTACCTGCATGTTTGAATTGTGCTATACTGTACTATAATAGTGCTATACTATTAATTAATGTAGCATTTTCTTTGGTTTAAAGCGGCTCAACAATTAGCGATGTAGACCACCATGGAAGCACTCAAGACATGTATCGGGGTCAACTGACGATATTGTTAACCAGCCGAAGGGCACCGTTACAGATAGCTCAGTTTTATACACTTTGTCCGACCACCAGCATCAGGTTATAACACATGAGTATCTGATCATCAACCACACGTACATTGTGAATGAGCAGTACTGCAGTAGTGACATTGAATTGGATTCTTTTTCAATTTTTCTTGGGTTCCCATGTGTGTTGGCATAAAAAAATGTTATAAACCTAGGCACTCTCTAGATGACCATATTTCAGATATAAGAAAACACATTGCATGATTCTACATAACACTACACTGTGACTACATTGTTCATGTTATTGCCGAGTGAAATCCATGTCGCCGCATCATACCAAATAAACATGGTTTCTCGAGGGGTGCCATGACATTGTGGTCCTTTGTGGAACAACCTACGATCAATCTAGTTTCCCACTAAGTTTACGACAAAACTGAGACCATTTGAGTCGGCGCGCGGTACACCGGTGTACGCCGCCATATCACCCATTAGTGTCTAATTAATTAATTAATTTGAATATGGCTTACG
>WNLI01095421.1:0-10684 GCA_025802215.1 Wirenia argentea
GACTGGGAACAGGGAAAGAGGAAGACCCAGGATGACCTGGGATCAGGCGGTGAGATCGGACTTGCAGAGAAAAGGTCGGAGTCGCGATCTTGCTTTAGACTGCAATGCATGGAGTGCTGCTATCATGTAAACCCGGCTAAGACATGCAAGCATGTAAAATAGCCGTTAAAATGTTTGATGATGATTTGATGAATGAAAAGCATGTAATAACACAAGATTCTCACCTGATATATGATGATCGGAGGTAGATGGAAGATGCTCGGTGGATGATCGTTCTCGATCCGGCGAGGTGGACTCGGTTACAGGATGGCGGAGGTGGTGCCACTTGGTGACGGTCTGTCTCGGCGACGACATCATCTCTGTCCAATGCTGGAGCTGCTCACCACGTGATACCGTGAATGGACCGATCACCACTTCACCGTACACCTCGTCTGACACCGACTCGCCATACTGTGGGTGTAGGTTGTATGGTATATGAGGGAGAGAGAGAGGGAGGAGAGGATAGGAGAGAGGAGGGGATATGAGAGGAAGGAGGGAGAGAGAGGCGACGACATCATTCCTTCCAATGCTGGAGCTGCTCACCACGTGAGACTGTGAATGGGCCGATCACCACTTCACCGTACACTTCGTCCGACACCGACTCGCCATACTGTCAACACAATGTGTGAAAGAATGCAAATCCGATTGAGCACACGTAGTAAGTAGTGTCAGTGGAAGGAAGAGGATGGGAGTAAATACAGGAGATAAGATCACAAATGTGAGGGAGAAAGAAATCGTCTGACACTGACTGACCGTACTGGGGACGTAGGTTCTAATGATGTATGATGGAGAGTCTCTCCCAGGAGAGTCAACTGAGAGGAGTTGGGGTTGAAGTAATAAAGAATGGAGAGAGGAATAAATACGTAGGCGTACATAGGAAGCTGGATATAGGGAAGGAAAAGAGAAGTAGGATAGAGAGAAGGAGACAAAGATATGGGAGATAGTAGATGCTGGATGGGTGATTGCCGAGAAGATGGATTCCAGGTGCCATTCTCCTATATCACTGTATACCTCATCCTATACTGGCTTGACTGCAAAACTAGAGCTAATTTTGATGGTATTCAAAACAAAGAAAATGGACCAATGCATGCATGCAGAGCTCATTTAATTGCTACGTATCCATGTACAATGTAACAGGTTTTTGCACCCACTCAGCATAGAGGTGATTAACGACCAGTCGACCATGTGTCTGCTGGGCACATTTTATTATCAGATAAAACAAATAGATGTTTATAGATTATGTAACAAAAAAATCTATAATTTTTTTAACGTTTTTAGTTTAGTTTTAGTCAAAAAGTTTTGTGTGTCATCCTCAAGTGAATAGAAAACGATAACAAAAATTCCCGTTTCGATCAGACAAACGTAGCCCGAGGAATTGATGTTTTCCTGTTCGATGACACACACTCCAGTCGGTCGACAGTTCACAGTGGAGCATTAGCGAAAACAGTAGTGTTGATATGATAAAGAACCATCATGGGATTAGGAATGTGAAAATGGTAGAAAATATACTTTTGCCACAATCTTTTGTTATTGGGACATAAACAATGATTAAAAACATTGAACCCTATGACACCTTCCTTTCCAACGATCATGCAACAGATTCAGATTATGTTTTAGTATGAATAAATATACAATACAAACCTGTACAAGATTACACGAGATAACAAGACTACACGAGTCCACACGTTTGCTGCGGATGTTGAATGCGAACGATTCGTTGTATTCCGGGTCGAAGGTTCCCTTTTTGATCGCGGTTCTCTTGCTTTTACACATTCGCCGACCGTAGTAGAACTCTATCTTCGTGTATATGCCTGGGATAATAATACATAACCCATGTTAAAATATAAATAAAGATCAAGGATTCAAGTTTGAGCATGCAGCTGGAGATCATGGGACTATATTCTGTACTTCTAAAAGAAGTGATACTTAATCACCACAATCTGAATCCATCACAAACAAAAGTTAATAAGTTACTACTGAACAAACTTTATGAACAACCATTAACGAACAAACTTAGAAAGTTCAGTTAAAGGGAGATTGGATTTGTAATCCAAATGTCACGGGTTTGAAGCAAAGCATGTATTATACGTAGGTTCAATCTTCTGCCAGATTACTGTATCTATCATTGAGCAGGTTAGCGTGTCAGCGTTCACCCACCTTTAAATGAGAATAATTTGGTCCTACTCACACGACGCTATAGAGAATATACGAGTAGTGCATGGCCAATTTCTCCATAAAGTATGTACTTCTATCGCAAGACTTCCCAGGTCTCAATATGTTAGAAAACGTAAATAAATTTTAAAAACCAACATAGCATTACGGTACATAAATTAATACATCATCATACTCCTCACCATTAGGATTTTCACAGTGAAGGTTGCGTGCCTTATTGATGATGACCTTGACCTTATCCTCATTGGGAAGGTATGAGAGACAGAGTTGGATTTCACCGAGTGTGTGAAGGGACTGAAACATTGATAATGACAAACTTTTGTTAATGACCACGACCCATCAAGTTCAAGTTGTTTCACTACGGCGCACGAGGCATACTATGTAGTGTTGGTGGCTTGTCCTTCAACTATACACATGTAAAGCGACCGAAAGTTAGATGTTATTGTGGGGAAACTGGAGAACACGGAGAAAACCACTGGACGTGGGCAATATTTCCATCTTCCACTATGCTAAGGCACAGGGAAGAAGCTAGCAGAATTCCTACGAAAGCTACCCAGTACCCAGCTGCTCAATTTAGCCGCTGCTAGTGGAGGCAATTGGGGGTAAGTTAAGTTCCTTGCCCAAGAGAATTACAGAAACACGGGGAAAATGACATTTGCCGCGGCCCAGGCTTGAACCCGGGACCCCCGGCAATATAGACGAGCACTCTACCACTGAGCTACTGTCCCCATCACACAAATCTGCAAGCCCAGAAACTGGGGGAGGGTGTAGGATAAGGTTTTTCTTTGAATTTTCTGGTTGTATCACATATTTTAACCATTTGATGGATCAAGTTATTACAAAAGGATTACAAGATCTCACAGATTCCCGCCAAAAAGCAACGGAGCAGCACTGGCGGTCAGCAATGAATGTCAGTTGGTCAGATGAAGACGTGTGTAATGCATCGAAACGTCACTATATGTCAGTAAATGTTTGGTTGTAAAAAAACAACATAAACTAGAACTTTGGCAGAGTCATTTGAGGCATGGTGATTCATTCACCCCTGGTATAAGTTAGCTATGTGTCAAGAAAAAATTCGAGAAATAAATAAAAAACAAAAAAAATCTGCATATAAATCTGTAAAACTGTACTCACCGAGGACATTTTCTCTAGAGGTCGAACTATGATTTCATCAGATTGTAGGTCTATATCAGACAGTGGCAGGAATATATGGCCGAGGGAATGGCGCACTCGTTTCTTGTCGACATCGTACACAGATAGACGTATGGTTCGGTGGGGTAGCTCTTCGTTTGACACCTGGGTAGTAGAAGAATCACATTAATTTATTACACCAAGTATCAAAGATTCCTTTCACTCTAAGGTAGGATAGCACTTCATTCGAGAACTGGGGTGGAATGAAATTTGAAAGATTTAGGGGAGTATAAGATTCCACCTATATTAATTTTGGGATTACTGACTTTCTTGTCGACACCATACGTCACCATACGTCACCATACAACACCATACGTCACCATATCGTCATGTAAGATGTTTAGCCAAAGAACACTATAGAGAACATAACAAAAACACATTTGAGACAATATTAGATCTTCAAGGGTTGAATCCAAAACCCTCGCACTAAAATGGAGACTGGAGAGGATTATCAATGCTACTGCGTGGGGAATCGTCAGTAACATCCAGCTTCTTCATCTTTCCATTGACAACAAAAATTACAAGGGTGAGGCCCAATCATTTATTTAGTGCCTTTTTATGACGTCACAATTTTGGTGAACGCGCAACTACAGTATATGTTTTTCCAGCGTGTTTCAAGCATAGAGAGATATGGAATGAATCTTGACCAACGGAAACATTTAGAATTGTCAGTCAAAATTCAAAACAGTGAATGCGCGGATTGTTGTGCCACTCCATCAACCCGGTATAATGTTTGTTATATCCCTTGATATAAAGCAACAATTTTTATTTCGAAAATTCTCAGCAAACCTGCTACCAATCAATCCATAAATATGCAAATAGTAAAACAAACATATCACGAAACCAATTTACTAGAAGAGGAAAATTTTTCGAAAATCCAATAATAAGCAATTGAATGAGATTCTTCATTACTCCTCTTTGATAATATCAAACATCAGTATAACTATGCCAAATTTCTCAGTCAAAACAAGAACATACTTCATATGATCATTTCTATAGTATGTGTCTTCCGCGAATTTGACAATGTTGTCGATCGCGCCCACCACGGTGATGATTTGAGGCGTTCACTCCTGAGCAGGAAGTGGACTACTGGATCTGGACTTGTCTGGATCTGTGGTCATTGAGGACTGTTCTGGTTGTCCTTCGGGATGGCTTAGAGGGAGTGAACGCGTTCTGAGTGGCACACTTTTTATTCAAACCAAAAATCGTCTCTATTTGTGATTCAATGCTATTTTAGTTGATTATTCGAATTAAAGTAAGAGTATTTGTCTGATTGGATTATGGATGTAATTTGGTCGTTGATTTATTTGTTGATAATTGTTAATCTGATACTAGCATTTGTATGCAACACCACAATTACAGTAATTTATGTCTAGGTATAGATGTCGTCAACAGACCAACTAACGATTATCCTTAGTTCCACATTGTTGATTTAGGCTAAATAATTATATATACATTTGATTCAATTTCATTATTTTCCCACCAGGGTGAGATTCGACTAGCGAACAAGTTGGACCGAGAAACCAAACTCGAATACACTCTTCGAATCGAAGCGAAAGACAATCCAACTGGACGTCCCGATTCTCAAAACGTCAAATACACGGACGTCAGCATATTTGTGGACGACGTCAATGACAATGTACCTACATTCACGGAATCTGACTACCGCGTTGACGAACCAATACTTGAAAATGCCGCCATTAATATGAACGTGTTTAAAGTAACAGCTAGTGACGATGATATTGGTCTAAACCAGCAACTACGATACGATCTCGTCCGCGATCAAACAAACGCGACAGATCTTTTTAAAATTAACCATGGGAGTGGACAGATTAAAGTGGCTAAATCGCTAGAGGGGAAATTTGGGACGTTTTATTTGACAGTGAGAGTAACAGATACGGGTGTGAATGCTTTAAGTAGTACATGTAAGGTTTGGATGGATATCAAGGATGTCAATACTCATTCACCCATATTTGTGGTGCCTTCTACTGCTGAGCTTAAAGTCAGGATGCCTGAGGTGAGATTTTATTGATAAATACCATACTTTTTTATTATGAAAATTATTAATCTTACTACAGTGCACGAAATATACATAACAAGATTTGCAAAATTTTACCACATAAATTATAAAGGGCAGAGTTATGATCTGGCATTGGTGAGTTCTTTCAATCTGCGACTTTTTCGCACTGGGCAGGACATCTTTAAAAAAAATGTGCATTTGGTATACCGCACTTTCACGTTTGTCCACGTTGCCATGTACATGTATCTCAAATCCCTGCAAGTAACGGCCTCGAACCCCGGCCTCTCGAGTGAAAGGCGCATGCTCTAACCACTACACCATGAGCTCTCTTATGTTAGCACAGAACACAGACTGGTAGGCTAATGGTGTAATGGTGTAATGGTTAGCACGCGAGTCTGTTAATTGACACGATTTAACAGACTTTCAGCTGCGAGTTCACACCTATTCAAAAACAGGGATTTTTGGTGTGCTTCATAGGGAAACTCAGACCTGTGGATGTGTGAGGGAGTCACAACTTTGACCATCTGAGCATTCTTTGGTCCCAGTCCCACTTGACTTTCCCCATGTCATACATCAGCTACGCTATGTACACGCCACGTTAAAAACTAATACACCACCAGGGTCAGATGGTAGCAGTTTTTTATGCTTTGGTATCTATAATAAACTACATTATTATCCACATTTGTGTGCCTGCATCGGCAACTACTGATACTCATCAAAGTAGGCTATCCAGATACACAAGTGTAGCCAAAGCAACATGCGCGACACGATTGTTTGACTAGACGATTGATATTGAGTGATTACTTGGGTAGTTGGTTGAGTGATCACTGTATTAAATGTATAAGTGAATATGAGAGCTTGATCAAGTTATTGATTGAGAGATTACTACTGATGTTGCAGTCATAATTTTATGCTTCACCATGTTCACATTTATAGGTATCATTACTTTCGCAGGACTCCAATACAACAGATGGAATAGTCGAGCGAAAGATTTACACAGTTCTTGCGACTGATGCTGACCGAGGAGATAACGGGCGTGTGTGGTACAGGTTCGCCAACACGTCACGCGATGAGCACCGCAGCTTTAGGATTGATGCCGTCACGGGGGATATCTTCCTCAAGGAGAAACTGGATTATGAAACCAAGCAGATTTATGAGGTGAGAATCTTTGTATTAGACTTGATTTGATTTTGTATGTCCAGTAATTATTGTGGGCCCAGTGCTCACGGTGTAGTGGTTAGAGCAACCGCCTTTCAATCGAGAGGCGTGGGTTCGATGCTGTTAATTGCCGGGATTTTTCCAGGCTTTCCACTCGCATTTGAGACACATGCACATGGCAACATGGACAGATGTGAAAGTGTGGTATATCAAATGCACATACTTATTTTTATTTGTACAATATACATGTATGTTGATGTTCTCAAGTTACACAAATTTAGTTGGTAATAATTGCTATTGTATCATACCATTGCATACCAGATTGTAACACCAGTCAACAATCATACACTATGACCAGACCACACCTCCATCTGTTCTCTCCAGACCATTCAGTTCCTGTTTTCACACTCAAAACCAAACCATTCATTCTTTTTACCCGTGTAATAATTGTATCATATCATAGTATCATAGTTACTATCACACTATCTCCAGCAAATATGATCGTATGAGATCGCACACCACGGCCCTTTACCCTTCAAGTTTACGATGCGGATGATCATGTGTCTGTGGTAAGTAACATCCTGCCAAAAAAGCAATAAAAAAAGTAATTCCCTCGTAGCCTCCGCAGTGGCTAATAGAATCCGGAGCTTATCCCGGTTAACAGTGCTAAGTGGAACATTGCAATGTATACAGCTGAAGCAGCACTGCACCGCATGGACAGGACACTAGTCTATCGCAGGTTAGCCTACTTTCCGACTTTCTCACGCAGCTGGTACATGGAGCAAAGTCTAACCAATTTTAATTTCTGGGTAAAAATCGACGGAACATGCGAGGATTGGACCCACGACTGTCACGTAGGATCGTGATCGGTTTATCGACGTACCAGCGCCTTAGACCATTAGACCACTGCGACCCATCATAAAGCATAATTAAGGATCCCATCATAACCATTGATTCTAATATTGTATTACACCAAACCACAGGCAACAATCATAGCCTCAGATCACGGTACCCCACCCTCCATCCCGGCCCGCCTGCCCTTTATCCTACAAGTCTACGACACGGACGATCACGCTCCAGTGTTCACAAAAGAAGACTCTACCAAACCGTACGTTCTGTCGACAAGGGAAGAACAGACGCCGCCAGCGAAGGTGGGCCAAATCGCTCTGGCAACCGACGAAGACACTGGCAACTACTCCAAGATTTGCTACTGCTTCAAAGGTGTGTAATATATCAGTTATTCTTAAAGGTGTATAACTTTTACAATAAGCCTTCCTAACTTGTACATGATATATCTGCACTCCCAGAAAAAGTGGTCATGGATATGCCTTGCCTAAGGACATGATGGAGAACACAGTCTAGAAAGATGTTAAACGAAGTATACTTTCTGTAGGTCTGTGCTTTTAAACTGTGATACCTCATAGTTCTCACTCCATAGTCCATGATCCAATGCATTGAGGGTTCAAGTGTTCACTAAAGTGTGACATGTATACTGTGCATTTTACGACCTCAGGATCAGCCACCATGTGACGGAAGAGCATCAAACGTACAGCGAGCCGTTAATTATAATGCAAGTGTTTACTTCCCAACCTATATATGTTTATGTACGCTCGCCGATTGGTACCAATTTTACTGTTTTTCACAGAATTGGTAACTGACGCTAGGCAATGTGTTTTTAGCCAGGGAACATTGTAAAAGCATAGTTGAATAATGCCCCGGCCAGCACACAAACCTACGACCTTGGGATTACAAATCCTACATGCTACCACCTGAACTATTGTCGCGTCCTGCAAGTGCTCCTCATACAATTTGTAGATCACTAATTTGACAGTGTTGACTTTTGGAGTGAAATAGTATGAGAAATGAAGCAGGCTAGAGGTAACCATATGGCTACAGTTATTTCTTAACCAGGATACTGTATGATGCAGTCAAAAAAGCTTACTTGCAAAATTAATTAATCGCGATATAATTTGTGACGTCATAATAGCACTACATAGTGTTTCCACGTGTATATATCCAGAATCAATGTTGGTGTAATTTGTGACATAATAGTAAACCCTAAGCTACATTACATTTCCACAGGTTCCTACCCCGATTTTTCCCTCAACAAAGAAACCGGTGACTTGTACCTGGTGAGGCGACTGGACCGTGAATCCATGGCTACCCCATACATCTCATTGGTCATCCAAGCCCGTCAGTCGTGTCATTGTGAAACTGCCACAGGGACAACACGCTCTACACAAGGTAGGCATAGTTATGTCACATTAATTTATCAATAAAAAGGGGCAGTAGCTCAGTGGTAGAGTAGTCACCTTGAGATATTTGGGGGCCGGTTCAAGCTTGGTTCGCATAAACACTTGGTATGGCATGCCATGGCTGTGTTACTGAAATTCTGTTGGCAAGGAATTTGCTTACCATCACTAGTTCATTGCATAAATTGAGAATGTATGGACAGAAAACAATTATTCCCGCTGTTTTCTAGTCATGTAAAATGGAAATATCCTGCCCACGTGTAGTGGTTTTCTCCGAGTACTGCAGTTTCTCCACTAACTCACTTTCGGTGACTGTAGACTGTAAGTGTTCAGAGCTTGATTGTGCCGTGGCCTAGATGTTGCTGTCGATCTATCGCGCATGGTTATATTATGTCTTAGTCATAGAGTGATCGTGTCAGTCAAATGGCTAAAACATTTGCCACTAATTCAAATGGCAGACCATTCATATGAAAAACTTTTTTACCGAGGCATCTATGACTATGTATCTAAACCAGTCTATACTCCTATGAGACACATTGAGCCACACAAGTGGTCACGTCGTCGTGAATCACTCCTTGATTGCCTAAGACGTATTGATACGTCAAAAACATATAGGATATGGGGATGCTGGCAGTCAAAGAGTTAATCGTGATTCGTTCGTGGGCACATGCACTATGAAATAGTGTTCTTTTTTAAATTTTATCCTTCTCTAGACATTTGCTGTACTGTAAAGTGTATATTCAACGTAAAATAACTGCACGAAGTTTCATGTATGATTTGAGATCAACCAATGTTTTTACATCACGATGCCGATAATATAATTGTGTTCCTTTTTTTCAGAGAGAAGAAAACGATCGACCGACCAACCAATACCACCTGAATATGACTCAAATGACGCCTCATTGCTATGGGTTGTGGTGAATATCATAGACACCAATGACAATCCACCGGTGCTGAAGGATAACACATCTACTCTTTCTGTGGGGATCACTCGTGATACGCAGAAGAATTCAGTTATATTTGATCTTAGGGTGAGTTTCAGTTAATTTAGAGTATAGATCAGAGGACAAGCTGTGTAAAATATCATAGCCACCAATGATAACCCGCCAGTGCTGAAGGATAACACATCTACTCTCTCTGTGGGGATTACATGTGATACGCAGAAGATTCGGTTATATTTGATCTTAGGGCGAGTTTCATATCAGTACAGTAGTATTATTATTATTACCCCGTCGCCGAGCAGTCGATAAAATCGACATCTCCGCCTGGGCCTTAACTACATAAGTAACAGTTTTCAATTTATCGTGATTTGATCCTGTTCTACACGTATTAACTGGTTTAGGTCAACTATGTATAGTTCTGAGTTGTTTAGGACAGTGTGTGTTTGGTATACAGTAGGAGTGTTCTATGCGTAGATGTAATCATAGGTTTCGTATGACGGATCTCTGACATCATCTTGGTCTTGTGTGTGATCAGGGTTCTGCTGATTATTCTGCGCTGCCGTCTTAAGATCTTTATTGAGGTCAGACACAATCGTTGTGCTAGGACCTTCCCTGGATCCTTGGATGTTGACTGTGTTGAAACTTGAAATACTCCTTCATAGCCAATTGTGCAGTAGCTTCACGGAGGCGTTACATGTGTCCAAACAATTTCCATCATGCCTCCCATATATCCAAACTCGTAATTCGATCCCCAAAACTTGTCGCAGTTGTCTTCTATGAAATTGTATCAAGCGACTCCATTTGATTTTTCGTATCAAAGGTTATAGTTTATCATATTGAAAGTTATAAATCAAGTACTGGACTTACATTTACAAAAAGTAGACGTTTCAGCTGCCTCACACAGCCTTGGT